>VXAZ01004224.1:555155-796847 GCA_013399875.1 Gymnorhina tibicen | reverse complement strand
GAAAGACAAAGAAGAATGGATGGTCCAAGGTTATACAGGGGGCGGGGGAAGCATCAGGGACCAATGGTCTGAGGGCACAGGGGCAGTACATAGGCGGGACTAGGGTGTGGGAGCCAATGGGGAAACTCTGAGGGAGTGGTGAGGAAAAAAGTCCAATGGGAGAGTGGGGAAGGGAGAATCTTCTAGGGAAAGAACATATTAGGTATAAGGGGGCAGGAAGGCCAATTGGCCAACCGGGGAAGCAGAACTGGGGTACATTTACATACTAGAATAAAGCATCCTGGGAGAGACCTTTTCAGTCACCATAACCTGAGAGAATTCCTGTCCATAGGTATGGTCCCACCAATGAACTTTTGTATTTTGGGGTATGAGCCCACTGGTCCCCACAATCTCTGCGGTTTTGTGGTCTAAAAGGCAGAGGAGGGAAAGACGCAGCTAGAGGCAGTGCAGCTGCAAGATGAAATGCAAATCTTTTATGGCTATGAGGTAAAGCGGCAGAAATCTCTGCTGAGCATGTGACAGGATAAGTAGGATCTAAGAATAAGGAAACAGATTGTTGATGTCATGGAAGCACTTTGCAGCCATGCACACACTACAGAAGGAAAGCAAGGTTTAGGAAGAAAAGGTGTTCCTGATACTGGAAGAACACTCTTGACAGGGGTGGTGAAATACGGCCATGGCAGCAAATCCAGTGTCAGGGAAGTACAAACAACTCCTTCTTAGTCTTCTTAGTGATTAACACATGTATCTGAAAGATTAGACGCTTCTGGATTGATCCTTAATAACTGTTTTCCCCTGGCTATGAGAAAAAGTGCTCTCAGCTGCAGAAACGTAAGTGCAAGTCATACATGTCCAGTACCATAGAAAGCCACAGATTCTTTAATGATTCAAACACAATGCTGCCTGCAATCACTTAAACCACTTCCTGCAGCTCCCTCTTACTCTCAAGTATACCTAAAGGTGACATGTTTTTCCATGTGCTTCTGACTCACATCAACTCTTGTCTCCAAAACCTTATCCTCTGTATTTATATTTAGTTTCATCCTTGCATAAGAAAGCCTCTTGCATTGTACCTTGCCACCAATAGTTACAGAGTGAATGATCTCTGATCCCACTGTCCATTGAGAAACATACTGAAAAAGGAAGTTATATCAGGCAATCAGTTACATACCTGGTAAAACACTAAGAAACATAAAACCACATGACTGATTTAGACAAGCTGTATCTGAAATCGTATTGCCAGGGAGAGAGCAGTGATGAAGATGAGTGGCTCCAAAGCTCATGAAAATTTAATTAAGTGCATTTTTCCCCTACACACTAATATCATGATGCTGATTGACTTTGTCAAGATTTAAACAAGTGGTTTCAGGCTTCTTTTGCCTGTCGAAGAGTAGTACAACAGGCATTTGTTGGCCTAATTTTACAAGACTAAATGCACATTGCTGTGCATTGTCATTTGATAGTTTTGATATGGTGGCTAAGAACTACAGCAAGATCCTGTAGGCAAACCCCATCCTCATCTCTTGTTGATGTAAGATAGACGAGAACAATAATACGTGTTTCAACAGAATAAAGGAAATCTGGCATAAAGGGCTCAATTAAAAATTGCTTTAATTGCATTAAAAAGTCCTGTCTGAAGATTTTGTTCAAAACCATTTTGACTTGCTTTACATAAAACTAAGGATTCTCTGCAGCAGTTTCAAGCTATAAATATTTTTGGTTTCCCTCTGTTCAGTAACATCATCTATTGATACTGCCTTTATGAGAGGGAAGTGGAAGAAAACTGCAGTATATTTAGATGCAACCTGAAAATTAAGCTGAGAAAAAGTTACGGCAAAATCTCTGATGAAAACTGATAAATCAAAACAACAGTAAAACATTTGCCCCAATAATTTTTATTAAAACTTGCATACCTAACTTTCAAAATGAAATTTGTATGGTAAAAATGTTGGAAATTTGATTTTCTAACCTTTGATTCCAGAAAGAAATCAAAGTATATTTAACCACATATTTTACTGTGAAAATGATGACTGTCCCTTCCAGACCCTTTTGATAGGATAATAAACAATGACATAACTTGGTGAAAAACTGTGTTTACCAGGCCAGCTTGCACGTATGTTTGGCAATGGCCATGGCTAAGAAAATGAATGGCACATCAAGTATTCTGGGAAGACAGCATAAGGAATACGTCTGAGATCTTGCAGAATTTTCTTTTTTACTTCATTCCAATTGACTCACAAAAAACTTTTATGTAAAAATATTTTGCAGCTGAATTTCCTCATGCCTTTTTTTTGCATCACAAAATATTTTGTCCTACATCTCAGACAGGTAGTTTTCATTTTAATTCATAATGTTAACTTTAATCTTTACACCACAAGATATTAAATCACTTTTGATTGCCTTTTTGCCTTTGTTCATTTTGAATGATATTTGAAAGGGGTCTAGTTCAGTGGAACCTGGAACAAATGCCAGTTCTTTGGTGTATTTTTTTTTAATGTGATTCATTCTTCTTCATTTTTTATTAATCTGTTTCTATTACATTTATCAAAAAACTTGTAGGGAAATACGATGAAGATTTATGATGCATTTATTTGTCTATATTTTTACTTTAAAATAATTTTTCTAAAATATCTCAGTTACGAAAATCTCATCTCATTATGGAAAACTTTTATTTTTAACTGCATTTTCATCATTTCTAGGAAGAAACTTATGAAGAATGGTATTGAGAAAGCTTCTGCTAAGTCTTTGGAAATATATCTTATGACTTCATATTTAATTTTTTACAGGATGCCTAATGGCTGCTGCTGTAGATAAAGCGAAGTTAAAAAAAAAAAATTCCTTGTAATGCTTCCAGTATTCAATGTGTCTCCAGGAGATAAAAAAAAAATTTTATTATCTACCTGAGGAAAATTTTAACAATTTGAAGATTATGGCTAGAGCTCTGTTAAATTCTCTTTCGTTTCCTATTGATATATCTGAGATTAAATTTTTGTGGCTAGAGGGATAATGAAATTTGCAACAGGAACATTAGGTTGGACATATAATATTGGGACAGCAAAAACTTACGCAGAGTACTGGAGTGTAGAGAAATTGAAATACCAATGAAACTTAAAATTAGATTTTTTAAAAGTGTTTTTATACTTTTTTTAGGATACATGTAAAAAATTGGCTAACCTGAAGTGCTGAGTATTTTAACTGCATCTATAAATGTAATCTTCAGAAAAGGTTCCCTGAAATTCTGGTCATTGGTTAAAATTCAGAATCATTGCTTGGAAGAAGAAATGGACTCCATAGTCTTGCTTTTCAAATGAATGTCCCACTCACTATGCAACTCACTCCTCTCTTACTTAATTTTGACAAGAAGAGCAGAGCATCAGCCCAGCTTTGAACAGGTGGACAGCGGTAGGAGTGCTTCACCGAGTGCTGCTGGTGTTAACTGGATTTTTGTCAGAAGAAATGAATGCTATTCTTTCACACGCATCCTGACATAAAGACCTTATGTGGAGGAAGCCAGCAACATGGATGATATTTCTTCGACTGGTGTTTTAGAGAAAGTAGGTGGAAGTGTTTCACCAGGCAAGGAACCCAGCCTTGGATCCTGAATGTAATTGTGTCCAAAGGACATGCAAATCATTCAGAGTCGTCAGGCTGGAGAAGTCTCAGTTTTGGGCCCCAGTTAGGCTTTGCCCTCTGGGCAAAGTGCAGAACTGTCCTCTCTTCCCTCATAAGTGGATGGACAGCAGGATGGGGACTGAGGGAGCAAAATGCTTCCTACTATGAGTAAAGATCAGGTCCATGACCACATGAGGAACATGACATATATAAGTCTAGGAGAACTGATGAGACGCATCCCAGAGTACTGAGGGAGTTGGTTGGTGTAGTTGCCAAGGCACTTCCCATGATATTTGAAAAGTCCTGGTGGTCAAGTGGAGTCCAAGGTGACTGGAAAAAGGGAAACATTGTACCTATCTTAAAAAAAGGTAGAAAGGAGGACCCTGAGAACAACTTGTCTGTCAGCCTCACCTCTGTGCCTGGGAAGATCATGGAACAGATCCTCCTAGAAGCTGTGCTAAGGCACAGGGAGGACACAAAGGTGATTTGAGATAGCCAGCACAGTTTCAACGAGGGCAAGTCTTGCCTGACCTACCTGGAGGCCTTATATGATGGAGTGACAACGTTACTGAACAAGGAAAGTAACAGATGTCATTTATCTGGACATCTGTAGAGCCCTTGAAACAGTATCTAACAACATCCTGCTCTCTAAATTGGAGAGAGATGGATTCAATGGATGGTCTGCAGGGTGGATAAGGAATTGGTTGCAGGGTCACATCCAGAGGGTAGTGATCAATCGCTCAGAGTCTCACTGGATGTCTGTGACAAGTGGTGTCCCTCAGGAGTCTGTGTTGGGACCAGTATTATTTAATATCCTCATTAATGGTGTAGATAAAGGGATCAAGTGCACTCTTGGCAAATTTGTACGACACCAACCAGAGCATGGAGGTTGTCACACCTGAGGGATGGGATCCCATCCAGAGGGACCTGGACAAGCTCAAGAAATGGGCCCATGGAAATCCTATGAGTTTTAACAAGGCCACATACAAAGTGCTGCACCTGGGTCGGGGCAAACCCTGGTATAAACACAGGTTGGGGGCTGAACAGACTGAGAGCAGCTCTGCAAAGAAGGACTTAGGGGTGCTGGTGGGTGAGAGGCTGGACATGACCCAGCAATGTACACACAGCCCAGAAAGCCAAATGTATCCTGGATGCCTCAAAAGCAGCGTGGCCAGCAGGGTGAGGGAGGGGATTCTGTCCCTCTGCTCTGCGCTGGTAAGACTCCACCTGGAGTGCTGCATCCAGCTCCAGATGGACATTGACGTGAGNCAGAAAGCCAAATGTATCCTGGATGCCTCAAAAGCAGCGTGGACAGCAGGGTGAGGGAGGGGATTCTGTCCCTCTGCTCTGCGCTGGTAAGACTCCACCTGGAGTGCTGCATCCAGCTCCAGATGGACATTGATGTGAGTTGTTGGAACAAGTCCAGAGGAGGTACACCAAGGTGACTAGAGGGATGGAGCACCTCTCCTGTGAGGAAAAAAAAGGCTGAGAGAATTTGGTTTGTTAAGGATGGAAAAGAAGTCTTTGGGATGACCTAATTGCAGCCTTTCAGTACCTAATGGGGGCCTACAAGAAAGATGGAGAGGGACCTTTTACAAGAGCATGTAGTGACAGGGCAAGGGAGAATGGCTTCAAACTGAAAGAGAGAAGCTTTAGATTAGATATTAGGAAAAGGTTCTTTAGTGTGAGGTTAGTGAAGCACTGGAACAGGTTGCCCAGAGAAGCTGTGGATGCCCTATCCCTGGAACTGTTCAAGGCCACTCTGGATGGGGCTCCGAGCAACTGGGTCCAGTGGAAGTTGCCCCTGCCCATGGCAAGGGGATTGGAACTGGAGGATCTTTAAGGTTCCTTCCAGCCCAAGCCATTCTATGATTACATGACTATGAACTGCACCATCCTCTTCAGAGTGGGTGCTTCTAGGTGTCCTTGCCCACTAGTGCCAAGTCTCCCAGAGTGTGGCTGAGTAGGGAGAGGAGCACTGCCCTCAGTCAAAATAACCTTTACACAGTAAGCACAAGTTGCAGTGGGATAAAAGGATATGGAGTATAAATAATCTGAACTTAAGATCTCAAGGTAAATTTGCAAGGATTTAGCTGTAAAAATATGTATCTCATAAAATATGACAGTGAGGATCCTGGAGCTGGGACTTCACACTGTTACCAGAATTTTAACATGCCCACAAACAAACTAGAAACTAGACGGGCTTGGCTTCCTAAGCCAATGAGTACCTGAACAATTCAGTCATCTATTATAGAGCCTGCATATTTCAAAAGAGTAATTTCTGTGCATAGGGAAAGGAAAAGGAGACTAATTCAAAGTACAGAATAAAAACTATGCAGCAGTTTCATCTGTATCCATTTCCATGCTGCAAAGGGTAACTCTAGAATTGCTGGCTAACTTACGAAGGTTGGTGCAACTTCAGTTGTTTATAGCATTTAATATTGAATGATGGCATATTTAGCCTTTTTCTGTCAAATGTTTTCAACAATAAATAATTTATCAGTTGTTCTGATCCAGCAACTGGGAAACAGTCCAAAGAAAGAGATAAGGGTCACAGAATCATTTAGTTTGGAAAAGACCTCCAAGGTCCTCTATAGTCCAGCTATTAACCACTAAGCCATGTCCCTAGGTGCCACATCTACATGTCTTTAAAATACCTCCAGGAAGATCGACTCAGCCACCTCCCTGGACCTGTTCCAATGTTTGACAATCCTTTCAGTGAAGAAATTTTCCCTAATATCTAATTTAAACCTACCTTGGAACAACTTAAAGTTGTTTCCTCATGTTCGTTTGCTTGTTCCTTGTGAGAAGAAGTCGACCTCCACCTCACTATGACCTCCTTTCAGGTAGTTGTAGAGGCTGGTAAGGTCTTTCCTGAGCCTCCTTTTCTCCAGGCTAAACAACCCCAGTTTCCTCAGCTGCTCCTCATAAGAGCTGTGCTCCAGACCCCTCACCAGTTTCATTGCTCTTCTCTGGACACACTCCAGCACTTCAATGTTTTTTTTTTGTAACGAGGGGCCCAAAAACACAGGACGCAAGGTGTGGCCTCACCAGTGCTGAGTACAGGCAACAATCACTTGCCTACTTGCCACGCTATTTCTGACACAAGCCAAGATGCCCTTGGCCTGCTTGGCTACCTGGGTATGGCTGGCTCATGTTCAGCCGCTGTTGACCAGCACCCCCAGGTGCTTTTTCACTGGACAGTTTTCCAGCCACTCTGCTCCAAGCCTGCATGGGTTTATTGTTGTGACCCAAGTTCAGGACTTGGCACCTGGTCTTTTTGAACCTCATATGATTAGCCTCAGCCCACTGATTCAGCTTGTCCAGATTCTTCTGTAGAACCTTCCCACCCTCCAGCAGATTGACACTCCCCTCCAACTTGATGTCATCTGCAAACTAAGCAAGGGTGCCCTCAAACCCCTCTTCCAGACCACTGATATTAGAGAGAACTGGCCCCAGTACTGAGCTCCAGGGAGTACCACCTGTGACCAGCTGCCAATTGAATGTAACTCCTTTCACCACCACTCTTTGGGCTCTGTCTTCCAGACGGCTTTTACCCAGCCAAAGATATATCTGGTGTACATGAGTCTCTTATAAGAATTTGAAAATACTCACACAGAGTGAAGTAATCAGAACAGCACGTTATATAAATATCCTGTGTAGATTTCTGCTGCAAAATGAAAACAAAATAACATCATGGATCTTTTATATTGAAGTGTAATTCCATCTCTTTTAGAGCTAAAGCTACCCCATCATTTTGCTAAAACACTCTTTCTTTGATGTCATGTCATCATTGCCCTGTAGGAAAGTCTTCCAGTGTCAGATGTGAATACAGTATTCATCTGTGCTGTCTATCACTGTGATAGTTGTTTATGTACTGCAGGAAATGAGAAAGGAAACAATATAAAGTACAAAAGAAAAATGGATCATTCAGTCTGTAATTATAGGGACTTCAGTGCAGAGGCATTTGCTTTTTGTAGGACCTCCTTGGCAGTCTTAATCATGTTCTCATCAATAAATTGAAAGTTCTGTGAAAGGGTGCTGCATAATAACCATGGTTTAGATTTTTCAATTTATATTGCTCTACCTAGATCCTACTTACCTGTACAACAGTAAAAGGCTAATAAAATGAAGCCAACATTGTGACAAAAGTCAACAACAGCAGAAATGTCAAAAGAGTAATCTGAAAAATAAAAATGAGAAAAGCATATACAAGAAATTATAACAGCCAGCTTTTTATTTGTTTTAGAAATTATATTTTCCACTTCATGGTACCATGGTATTATTTCATGCTGTAGCAATAGTTATTGCTATGATTATTAATGTTGTGGTAGGGAGAAGAAAGAAGGAAAAGGTGGTAGAATAATACCTGTGTCCTAATACTTGGAGAAAGATATGGAAAGGAATTNTACAAGCTTTCTGTAGAAGGACAAAGACATTTCAAACAAAGGGAAGGATTTCATGCTCCAAGAGATAAATCTTCTGTGATATGTGTATTTTTCAATCAATATTCAGCATTTTCTTACCCTCTGCCTGCCAGGTGGTCTTTCTTTTCTAACCTGTTTAATCACGTATGACAGTTTATTAGATGAATACTTTTGCCTTTCCAATGAGGTGCTCTGACTTCATATTTCAATCTTCATATCTCTTGTAAGCTCTCTACAGTGATTGATTAAAACAGATATATATTTATGGCCTACATAAATGATAACTTATTAAAACATTCTAAAGTATCTCAAGCATGCAAAACTGAGGGTGAAATTCTGGCCTCACAATAGCAAAACTCTTATCATTTCTGAGGGGCTGACATTTCACCCCAAGGATGAAGAAAAATTATTTATGGCAGCACAGGGGAATATAACTATGAATAATTTGATGAAATTAAGATGGAATAAATTCCTATCAGTGAGATATATTATGTCAAGGATCAGTATATCAAGGGAAGTAATGGAAGATCTATAGATTCAGACATTTTAAACTAGCTTTGAAGAAGGACTAGATAGTAATGCAGTGAGAAACTTACTTAATGGATTGCTTCATAAATTCAAACTCTCTCCAGTTCTTATAGTTCAAAAGAGCTCTTATTGCTGCCTGCTTATCCCATTTCTGTTAATTTTCCTAATAAAATAAAACTCACAGTCTGCCTGAAGCATTTTTGTATATGTCTGTCTGGAATTAAGTGATCAGATTGAATTCTATTGAGAGAAGTGTTTAGGGGGTTAGATATTCAAGACTTACTATCGGCATTGTGGAAAGAGGCAGCTAGATAGCATGAGACAGGACCAATTAATAGCCTTGATAAGAACCTAATAAGACGTCAGGGAATCCATACAGCAGAGAAATTCTGGATGCCAAGTTTCATTTAGTCCATCACCCACAGTTTTGTTTTAATTCCTTTGTGTGCTGAATGCTGTAAGGACTGACATAATAATAATTAAAAAATAAGCAATTCAAGAATCCAAATTCAGGGTCATGCATTTAAGGCTGCAAACAAGAATTTATGCTGTAAACTAGGATCTTCTCCAGTACAAAATATATACAAGATCCAGATCCATCAGCTGTTATGACTACGGGAGATCAGTGTGATGTAGAAGGGAAGTACCATTTTAGGATATATTATTTAACTTGATTTTAGTAGATAAAATTCTACCCTTCTCTTGTCAAAAAATGCCAAAAAACTATCAAACCTTTTGTGCAACACAATGAATTGAAGTAAGTTCTTGTTGTAGATTAAATGCATTATTCTACTGATAACACCTCAGAAGAGTGAGTTCTGCTTATATGTATCTCACAAAGGCTTTTATCCTTCAGAAATTTAGATTTGTTTTGTAGTGCCTTATTCTTTCTTCTGATTCAGACATCAGTCTTTTCTCATCGCCAGCATTTGACAAATCCTTCTGTCAATGAACTACTGAATTTTTTTCCATGTCCCTTCTTTGTTCCAGTTTCAAACATCAGACAACTGTTGTTCTCATTTGGGTTGATTTCTTGCATCTTGTAGGTTCTCAAGGCTGACTTTTTTTGCATGTAATGTTGTCATGATCCTCATACAAAAAGTGAATGGTGTAGGTTCAACTTCCAGTCTGCAGTATTTCTGTCCTCCCTAATGGCTCCTACTGTTTAAGCACGTCTTTGAAGTGTAAGATTTGCACTACAGAATTTGCAGACTCAACATCAAGAGAATACTGTGAAGTATTTCCTATTTCAATATTTCTTTGCTGAAAATTATGTCTGGCATGCATACGATCTAGACAAAGGCTGAAAATGGAACAGGAGGAAGGAAACTATAAAGTAACCAGTGCTTGAAAAATCTACAGAAGTCTGGATTTTTTAAATTCCGCTCATAGAAAATATGAGATATGTGTTCCTTCACTTCATTGCTGTATTGGTACCTCTGACAACAATAACCACAGAAACCTCAGAAAATAAATGGCAAGTCTAGAATTTCTATGAATAAACCTTGGAAAAAAACTCCCAAACTGTGGAGATACATGTGTGTGTGTGTGCATATAGTCATGTTGGAAAGATACTTTGATCTTAAAAGGTGGGTTTTTTTACTAGACTGTGTCCCTTAACATAAAGGTATGTATATAAAATTTTAACTGAAAGACAATCTTCATGAAAACTGGTATTTCCCTTACAGAGTGAGTCCCCTGAGACCTTGATCTTATTCAAGAGCTTTAAAATCCAGATGAGGAATATTTTACTTTGCTTACTAGAGCAGTGTGTTGAGAATAATTTCCTTCTTTTGCTATATTTTGCATGAAGTAGGCAGTGCCGTCGGTTTTTTTAACTTTGCAGAACTGATTTCAGAATTTCTGTTTTAGTAGACTATCAATTCACTAAACCGTTATTATTACTACTACTGCTGCTACTACTACAGTAGTGGCCATTGCCTTTGTCTGACTTAACCCAAGTAAAATTCATGTGGGAAGGAAAGATTTTTGCCTGTTTAGGGATTGAAGGATTTTGCTTCTGTTATTAAAAAGTCATTTATATACAGCTTTCAATGTACATATAATTTTACAAATGTGGTATAAGATACATTCCATGCCCTGAAGTGCTTATAGTCTCTAAGACAGGAAAAAGATAAATGGAGACCAGACTGAGGAAACCAATTTAGACAGAGTGTGATGTGAGAAATAAGAACGAGGTACATACGAAGGAAAATTTCTTAAGAGAACTGTTCCTTATGGAAGGCCAGATCTTATGGAAGATGGAGATGGTGATAAGGGTTTGGAGACGTATTCAGTCCACAATCTTAGCAGGGACACTTACTTCTATCTCAGTAAAAAGGAAAATAAAAGTGGGAAGAGGAGAAGGAGACAGGAGTATAAATTAAAAGGCCTGGAAACAACACAGGCAGTGAGTGAAAATGGTGGACCTTGGGTGTTTGGTCAGGGTCATTTTATGTTGCCTTGTGTCCATGATAACAACATATAGGGGTTTTTGGTTTTTTTTCTGAATATTAGCTAGGCAAGTGTCACAGGGCTTTTCCAGCTTGACAATAGACACTCAGGTGAAAGTGCTCCTTACAATGTCAGTATTGCTTATTTCTTTAGTTGAAAATTTATTTCAATCAGTGTAACTTAATTTTTCCAGAAGACACATAGAGTCACCACTCTAATCCAAAACGTGTGTTTTCCTCCGATCATTGCTGGCTCTGCCTTTAAAACCCATTGCTGAAACTCCTCTTCAAGAAGGCTGAAGCCAGAAAATCAGGGTGCAACCTTTCCCCCTTCAATCCAAAGATACATGCTAGCAGCTCTTCTAATCCTTGTTCCCATCAGTCACCCTTTGTGTTTGGGTCCAGAATAAAAACAAGGCTGAAGGATGGAACATGCCAAGAATAGTTTATTTTCTCAGTGGCACACTTTGCCTCAATACCGGTGACATCTTACTCCAAAAATGCCTTGTGCTTATTCTGGAGGCCCCTCCGAAGGACTTGGTGAGCTGTGTCCACGTGTGGCATTCAGCCGTGACTGTGCTGGAGAGGGGTCTGTCTAACGCCAGCACCCAGCAGTGCTCGGAGCACGCTGGGCCGTCTCCTGTCATTGCTACCCGAGCGTTACCCTGCACATCACGTACCAGGGGGCTAAAGGCAGGCCCTTGTGTAGTCCACAAAGCAGTGCTGGCACTTTCTCAGGAGCTGAGAGTCAGAACACAGCTCCTTCCACGAACCACGGCTGGAGGAGAGGCTCCCTAATTTAGACATGTAGCTGAAAAGCAGATAGCCTGCTGGCAGGAACACCCTGCTCCTGTGTGAAACAGTCAGACCTATCATGGCCTTTTCTTCTCCCTGTTTGTAATAACTTGCTGTATGATTTATAAGATATTATTACTATACCTGCTAGTTTTATTACAGTTTCATGAACTTATGAATGAGATATTTACTGACAATGTGGAAGATTTAACATTCCTACATGCCTAATCTGCTAGAAAGTGTTAGATTTAAGCAAAAAAATGTGCTTATTCATGTAGCTGGAACATAAGAAGAGTATTTGGAATATAAGTCTAGACATTTTTGCAAACTATTTAAGAAATGTACAAGCAAAAATATTGACTTTGGAATGCAAATGGTCTTTGAAGAAAGTTAACCTGGAAATTATCTCAAGGAACAAAACTGCAGTCTGCCTACACAAATACCAATTACTATTTTTTTAACCCGTTCAAGCAATACTTTTTAGCTGCGGTACAAAGTTAAGAATGGTAATCAGGAAAGGAATGTTTACAACTTGTTTTCCTATTTAAATGGACATTTAAGACACTTTGTTTTCCCTTTTATTTTTGGAAGCAATAGTTAAATACAATGTCCAAAACCATATTCCAGTTTTAATTTTCAGATTCATAACCTATCATATACAATAAGAACCTGCTCAAAACCTATGAGATTCCATCACTGGTTCTGAATATTTAACTCCTCTGAATCAAGCTTTTTGGGTTTTGTAAAAGCACTGTTGCAGAAAACCAACAATATTCCTATTCATTTTCTTTCCCATATACCTATTTTAGCTTAATTTTTTTAGCTTCAAAAGCACTTGTTTTTCCGAGAAGCCAAGCTGGAAAACACAGGCTGCTAATTTTATGAGAGCTAATAATAAAGAAATATACATTTTCCAAGTACAGAACTTTTGAAATGTTTTCTTCCCTGGCATCTGACTTGTATTTTCAAATTAACTTTGCCCAGAAAAACTAAATTCTAAAACAAAGAGAAATCATTAGAAAAAGACAGGCATGTAATGTTTAACCTGGCTGTATTTCTCACTAGCAAGTAAATACTATTATAAAGAATTACTGTTTACATAGCTGACTCCAAAATGAAAACAAACCAACTCCTGCAAAACTGGCTGGGACATTAGTTATAGACTGATTACCATGACTTGAAAACACACAGAGGTTGTTTTTTTTCAAAACAATTGGCTTTGAATTAACTGTTTGTCTCCACTATCAGCTAATATAGCATGGAATTTCTCTAGTTTGCTGTTTAGTTTTTAGCAAAACAAAATGCCTTCAAAAAAGGCAGTATCTTAAGGCTTGCAGGATTTGCAGGGTCTTCATGCAAACTGCTGGGTTACACAAACGAAGTCACAAACTGGATTCTACTTCTGGCAAATTGGTGGAACTATTTTCTCAGGAACCGGAATCAACTGGATATATCTATAAGAATAAATTGAATGTTTCACATAGCACTCCTTGGCACGATAGCTAACAACTACAGGATAGTCTTTTTCTATTCTGTTAAAATCTTAATATCTCTAGGAGACCAGTCACATTCAAACCATCCATTACTAATGGTCTTGACCCATTATTTAATAAAGGCAGACCCTGACCTTTATTGCAAATTGCTTAGGAGAGTGCCCGTTGGCTCAGATCAAAAGTGGATCCAAGGACACAACTGTTGTAATCATTTCACAACACCAGTGTCTGGAATAAAGGGCTCTGCAAACCAAAAGGACACAGTTATTTAGTGAATATTTTGATTCATGATTTCAAGTCCTCAAAGTCAATATAAACATTAGGCAAATGCAAACATTAAACAAAGTTCTTATCTTTGGGAAGATGTAAGTCAGAAGAAGTCCGTGTCTTGCTTGTGGAATACCCAGAACTCCTTGGAACCAAGACACTGAGAGAATATAAATGGGAGATCCATGACTGCTTTAATGTTTTGTAACTAATTTCTTCACTATATTCACTAGCCTTTGGTGTCACGTTAATGTCTTCACTGAATCAGAACTGTCCCAGGATAAAAGGAAAAATTATCCTCTTTTAATAGGAAAGTACTATGACTGTCATTGCTTTTATGTCACGCAAGCTTTTCTTTTTCATACAAAGATTCAATAGTTGTCACAGGAAGGCAGAAAATCTGGAAATAACTCCAATACACAAAATCTCTCAAGAATAATATAAAATGTAGACTGAGATGCAGATACTAAATCAAAGCTAAATAGCTGCTGAAATAACAATGCAGAATTTCCCCCCCAGTTTTCTGAAGACAGACCCAGCATAGTCTATAAAGGCACTTCAGGTACACACTAGAGACCCAAAGATGAGCATGGAAGAATACATACAGAGGGTAGAAAAAGAACGACTCTTCAATGACCAAAAGATTTAAATAATCCAATATTTATCAACAAATCTAATTTGGGGATTCTTAAATATTCTGAAATGCAGTCCAAAGTCAGCCCTCTACATCTGCTGTAGAATGTGCAGTGACACATGGCTCCAGTTAAGACCTGATGGGAAAGCATACCTGTCTTTCTCCCATCCTAGAGAGGAAAGTTCATTCCTGTTCTCACAGTGGTGAAGACAGGAAAGAATGGCCTATAGTTATGAACCATCATGAAACCATCACAAACAAAATGCTGAGCTATTCCTATGGGCCACCTCAAAAGAACACAAGGCTACTGAGATCTGTGACTGTAGTTTGAAACTTCTTGTCATACAGATTTGATAGCCTGCAAGAGATCATCAGGTATTGTTCCTGCCCAGAATGAATTCAAAATGAACTTCTAAGGTACTGGCAACTTACCTTTCTTCATTATATATTTTATATCCTCCTAGATTCACAAGAGGTTCATCAAAGCTTAAAAAGGGGAATGGGTCAAATGCTAAGCAAATGTGAGAAATAGGTGGGCTGTGTATGACACTTAAAGCAGGGAATTTAAGCTTTAAATTTGGTTCATGCGAAGCAAAACTGAAACTTACTGAAAACAGAAACCATCATATTTTAGAGGTCTGTGCTGCACGCCCTGCATTTCTGGCACATTTTAAAGTTTACAGTTTATTTTTCATAAGCTTTTTCATAGCAACCCAGAGAGTTTAACATTTGAATTAGCTTAACCTGGAGGAAACCACAGCCGAATCTAAAGCTGCACATTGGGCATTGCTGTAAGTGTTGCATTTGAAATCTTTATGTGTGAATGCATTCTGATATTACCTGTTCTAGGTACTGAAGACAAAAATTGTACATAAAGTGAAAGTCAGAGTGGATAAAATCTATTTTTTAAATTAGCCATACTAGTACTATAATTAATTTCACTTAAGATACTTTGTTCCAAATGGAAAACCATGTTTTCCAAGATTCCTGTGTTACTTTGTGATCTAAATTCCTGTGTGATGCTTTGTGATCTAAACTACTTTGCCAGCATAAAGATATATGAGTATTTGTTCCATGCATTTGCTTCAATTATTTATCCTTTATAGCAGAAAAAAATGGAAAGAAGAAATACATTGCAGCATTGTCTCCTGTATTCGAGGTGTAAACAAGCCATTTTGACACATAGTTGTTTTTTGAAATCTCATTATATTTTTTCCTCAAACATATCAATGACATGCATTAAACCACTTGATTAATCAAGATTTCAGTGATTCATATGCTCTGATTTTATTCTAAATTAAATAAGCAGTTACCCTAAGTTTTAACCAGGCAGGAATTGTATCCATGTTTTCCAAGGATAAGGCCTGAGCAATTTCTTTTTCCATCCTTTTCCAGGTCAGTCACAGTCATTTGAGGGAAAACAAAACCCAAACAACTTCGCTTCCAATGGCTGTACAGACAGATTTCCTTCTTCTATGTAATTTTACAGTGACATTTTAAGCGTTAGCTACTGGGACCAAAAATTTATTTTTATTTTGTTTCAGCTGTTTTTGCAGTTGTTTCAGTCTCTGTGGGTGCTGCATTCCTAGTTTACTGGGCTGCCTGTGGAATATATGTGCAGCTGAGGCACAAAAAAGGAATGTGTGTTTTTATGTTCCTTCTTTATAAGCTGCAGAAAAAAATATCTGCAGAATCCCAAGCATCTAGGAGTGGTTGTTGCTCACCAACCACACCAGGGCACGAAACTGCTTAATGTTCCACTGTCTTCAAAAGTCCTCTGCAGATACAAGGGGATATTTCCTCACTAGAGATAACATTCTATTCTAAGTTTACATCAGATCACACCAAGTGAACCTGAGTTGTGAACTACAGAGCTGGTAATTCAGGGGTGTTACTTTGGACTGAGTTTACAGGATGCAAGGCTTTGCAATAAATAATGTCTTTGAAGAGTATGGGAAAACTGATACCTAAGTTAATCCTATCGGAAACAGCGAGGAAACTGAGATTTTGACAAAGTTTTGCTTTAAGTTTTAGGAATACTGGCATCCCCTGCTGTCTGAAGAAATCAAGACTATTCTAAGAAGCTCTGACCCTTGCTATGCATACTGTGCTTTATTTAAGCACACATCCAGATTTCCTTCTGTCATCCAGCATAACTTTTCCCGAGTTCTTTGAGAATTCAGATCATTACTCTACTATATTCCTAGAAAACTGTGCTGAGAAATATGCAAGCACAGACAGGCTGTGTCTAGAAAGGCATTTAACTTACGTGGATGGGACCTGTCAGAGAAGGTTTCTCATTCCTTTGGCAAAGCTATTCACAGGAGGAGACTAATACTCTCTATTACGGTGAAGACTATTACTGATTTAAATAATATCTTTTAATAAATTAGGTATTTGAAAGAAAACTTCTTTTACAGAAAGTGGCCAAGTTGGTAACATAGTATTTTCCTGGTATGGCTACTGGCTCACTAGAGCCAGAGTTTAGGAAGTTGTGGGTAGTAAGAACTGCTCTGCCGTGGTTATGCAATTGTCATCCAACATGAATGATCTCCCTCTTTCAAAAACTTGCTATCTACTGATAAATGACATAAAATAAATGGCATAAATCTGTTAAATGTGTTAAAACTCTGGGATTTTTAGTTCTCTCATTGGTGGTGTGATTGAAGAACTGAAAATACTAAACCTCGAAAAGCAAGTTTTCATGAACAGATTGTCTTGCCTTATACAAATTCAGCTTGATTTTGGGGCAGCTTATGGAAGACAAGTTTAGAATGTTATTCTTCCAAACAAAGAGTTAAGAGCATGTCCCGGTTTGAGACAAATTCAGAGGAATGTCCAAACTTGAACGTCCTCTCTTAGAAGGCAGGTTACAGCCACCCTTCCACCACCAGGTTCGGGAAAGAAATATTCCTCCGAGGAAAGTGAAAGGGAATAAACTATTTATTTAACAAACACACAGGAAAAGAATAAAAATGCTAAATAATAAAACCTCTCGCTGTGGAGAGAAGCCTGGGAAGATTTTGAAGTCCTTCTGTGGGTGTGGTCTCTCTCCTCCTCTTCAGAGCTGGGTCAGTGTGGGTCCACGTCCAAAACCCAGATGATGTTTTGGTGTTGTTGCACAGTTCCAGAAGAAAAGAAGAAGAAGCCAAAGTCCCAGGGAAAAGAAAATTCAACTCGCTGTCTCTCTCTGGAGAAAACAGAGCTGAAAGCTGGCTGAAAAACAAGAAGGGTGCTTCCTCTGCTCCTGCTGCTGCAGAGGCAGAACGCAGAGGAGTAGTGACCTTGGAGCACAGAACTGCTTTAAAAGTGCGCCCGGCTTTTTTTTTTCTCTTGCACCCAGTTTTAAAGGCACAGAAAGGCACAGGATTTCATGTCTGGGCATAGAGCAGTGATATGGGATACAACATCATAAAGTCACCCCAAGACATTGCATTTATCAGGAAAAGGTTTTGAGGGATATTTCTGGGAACCTAAATGTAAGCTTCCAAATACCCTCTTCAAAATTGGGTGGGAAATTAATAGGACATTCATTCTATAAGAGATTGTTATCTGTTTATGTTTGTAAACATTAACCTTTTTGAGAAAATAATGTATCTTTTATAGGTATCGGATAAAAATTCAATTAAAATAATAATGACACTATAGAGTATATATCATAGACTGTATTTATTTTGTAGTTTCACATTAGTTTTTTAATGAATCTGGAATGATGTATTTAATATAGTCTTGCAAAAAGATATACCAAAAGGTAGCATAATAATGAATAAGAAAATAAACAGAAAAATTTATTATGGTTCTGAATGGTGAGTCAAAAGTCAAGCATTAATGTACCATAACCATCCAAAGTTCAAATATACTTAACAAGCTTAATGTTTGAGGATTCGAAATCAGCAACAAGGAATTATACATGAACTGAAAATTTAAATTACAGAGATTTTCATGCTGACTGTGATAGTCTTTTGCATCTAGAGAGATCCCGAGGGACTGTACTCTGGCTCATATGGCGTCATTAGTTGAGAAGGAGCCTGAGGCTAGAGAAAAAACCCAGACTGCTTAGTTGAGGAGCAAAATCTTTAACACATTTCCTAGTATCAAATAGACAAATACATCAGAGGAAGCATTAAAATCAAAATATTTAGGAGGTAATAGGTAGTGAAAGCAGTATGATAACACTGAAATTCTGTTTTTACAATAAGTAAGGAAAACATAATTGACTTAGATATATAAAAATCACCTGATTAAGTGTAACATCCGAGATTAGTGTTTTAAAGAACGCTGTACAAACAAAAGTTATCTCACTGAAAGGGAGATTTGTTAAAGGGCAAGAGTGTTGTGGTTTTTTCCTAATATTGAACAAAAGCACTGAAGTGTCACTGATATCTGGGCGAGCCAGTAAGATCCTGTCTTTTTTTTTGTTAAGACCAACTTTAATAATAGACAGACAGAAATAAAAAGACAGAATTTTATAGAAATTAATGAGGGAATGGAAACGGGACCATACGAGTAAAGGCAATGCAGAAAGAGTCAAACATTTTTCAGATTATGACTGAAGATTATAAATTGTAGTGGTTGCTGTTATTACAATTTCAGTAGCAATCTTTCTATTCAAGGTAGAGCTCCTTGTAAGACATGAGGTGATGTTAGAACATGGCAACACGGGTCGTCGCTCCAGAGACAGACAGACCAAGGCTGCAGGGAGAGTTCTGTGAATGCAGTGAATTTGCCTGTAACACCGGGGAAGAGTTAAACTAAAAGTCAGGTTGCATCTCTCATATTTCCCATCGTTTTCTCCATCTAGGAGGAGATTCTTCTTTCCTATGGTATATTTTTGATGCTCTCGTCTTGGTAAAATCTAATACAAATAATCTTATGCTGCAGAGACGAAGAATTATTTCTTTTCAAGTTCAATGTTATGAACACATGGGTATTTTAAATGTTACAGATGGGCAAATGCCCATAAAAATTGGGGTATATGTTCTTAACTGCAAATACTTGGTTTAAATTGCAACAAACTCAGAATTACTCTGATTTACACAGAGAGTTGCTTCAGACTCTGGCATCCTAAAAACAAAATGACAGGTTGGTCCCTACCTCTTTTCATCTACATCTCACACACTAGCTACTGTGAAGAAAACTAACTCTAGCACTGCCAAAACCAGCAGTTATTCTGAATGAACCCATTCATTGGCTTGAATGATATTTGTCCATTCTCAAGAAATAAAAATATCACTTGTTTCAGTTACATCTTATTTTAAAGGCAATTCAAAGTGGGTATATGGGATCTGACCCTGCTGCCCAGCATAATGGAAAAAAGTACTTTCAGCTACTTGTAAGTGGGTGTTCCCAGCTGATGGATTTGCAAAGTGAGTTTCTAGCAGAAGATTTTAATATCAAAATACAAACACATTTTGCTTCCATGAAAAGTTTGTTGGAAATCCCTCTCCTTGACCAGTTTTCCTTCATTTGCTGTGGAAAGGCCTTTCTCGATATAGTCTTGTCTCTTTATCTCTGCAAAATATGATGCCTGGAATTTTTACTAAAATTTCTGTTCCTATCAGAGCCTCTTTGTTTCCTGTGGCAGTTATGTTATAAAGTAGCTGTGCTTCCAATAATTTCTACTGCCCAGACTTCGTTCTCATATTAAGGGCAAAACACATCAATTGAAATGCCCTAACTGCTCTGCTTAAAGAAGATCTAGTTTTTTCATCCTCAAAGGCATCAAAACAAAAAGACATCAACACACAAAGTATGAGAGACCAGGTAGTCTTTTTTTCTCTGAAACACAAAGAAAGAAACTTGCAAATAAAATCAGTTCTATTATCAGGTATTTTTAATAATCAAATCAGAAAAATGGCAATACATGTGAAATGGGAATACATGTAACACACCCAAAGGATGTCATACCAAGTCAGCTATATGTAGGGCTCTCTTTGATAAAATTTCACTTTTTGTAAAAGAACAATGCAGACAACCTAAATTCCCTGGACTTCACATGAAGTATTCAAAGGGAACTGATTAAACTAGATAAATTGGGGATTAGTACAAAAACTGCAAAAATTACTTTGAATCGTCAATAACGTGCATTTGAAAAAGTTCAAATGGGGTACTAAGATATTTTCAAACTATTTTCAGCAGAGTGGGTCGATATGAATGTTGGTATGCAAAGCATAAGAGACAGACATCTAGAGTTCTGATCACTGACACTCAGAAAGATGATCCTGGGTTTAAATAGGTGCAGAGAGGAAATCTATTATCAGGATTATGCGATGCCTTGGCCTGAAACAGGAAAGAAGCAGACGAAGTGGACAAAAAATATTACAGAAAGTAACTTATACCCATTCAGGTACAGTAAATGCAAAGAGAGTATGTGGACCATCACTTAAAAAGATCCTGTTTTTGAGAGAAATGGCAGCACGAGTAGATTCCTGGATCATTGCAACAAACTTTGTCCTGCTGTCAGACCTTGCTGGGTTACTGATCCATAACCAAAAGAAACACACGATACATCAGAATGTAGAACAAGACTATCTCCTTAGCTGAAATATTTGGTGGCACTGGTAGGTGACACTGAGCTTCCCATGACAGAATCATACATCAAGTTTGTATGGCTCAAGTTGAAGCAATAAAGATAAATAGGCTCTCTGTGCCTAACAGTTGTTAGCTCCAGTGAGACTAAACTATACCTGTCATTGAATTATTACCATCTCTGCGTTGAAGCTGAAAAGTAGACACTTATGCTGATTATTGCAGGGAGACATATTATTATTAGGCTTTTAAACAGAATGCTTAATCTATCATTCAAAATGTTCCTTAGCTATTGAAGATCCTTATGCAATGAACCATCAAATGTTATCTACCAGTATGGGAGCTGTGAATAAACTTGTTACTAAAAAAAAAAAGAAGGAAACTTCCTAGGTTGTGCACATTAGCTTCAATATCTGTGGGCATCAGTTTATTTTAGAGTAAAACAGCATGATGCTTGCAGGGATTATCAGAAAAGACCTCTGAAAAACAGTGAGAGAAAGTCTCTTGTAACACAGATCTTACCTCACACCTTTACATGGATCGGGTATGGTGCTCAGTCCTGGGCCTTGAAGCAAGAACTTGCTGTGTACCAAACATCTGCTGTTTGGTACTTCTGTTAAGCAAAGATTCTTCAGTGCTTGATACAGTAAAATATTTAACCATGAATGCATTTTTTAATGTTAAATCTTAATATGGTATATTCACTTATTATCTAAGGGTAGCACAATTTTAAAATGTCAGAATGGCTACTACTGTGGTATTTATTGTTTTTCTCCTTCCAAAACATTATTAGTATTTCTTCTGAGTTTAAGTTTAGAAGCCTTATATGAAGTGCATCCTGTTATTTGTGTAGATAGTATAATCATTGTGACTAGAATATAGCAGGGTTCACCATTCCCGATAGGAAACTGAGGCCAGGAGCGCAGAGTATTTTTGCCTGACTCATCTCTTTAACTATTCACTTTAATATGTATTTCCAGGACAAATAAATCCAGTGAAATGACTAAAGTATAAAGTAAGTGAAAGGTGGCTTTTTAAAGGAACTTAAGTATTAATAGGGAAAATGGGCCAAGGAGGGAAGATTCATTAGCAGATATTGAATAGCACTTGATATCATGTGATGTGATCTATCAGCTCAACATTCTAGACATCAATAAATGACTATAGAGCACAGTTTGCAGACTTCCAGCCAGTCACTGGGCCTTAACACAGACCAGAGCACATGACTGAGAAGCACTTGATTTTATTTCACATACCTTCTCAGTTCCCAGAACTGATAGATAAATTGGTTTCAAATGGCATGAGAATGAGCCTTCATCAGCTGAGGAGTGGGTCACCATAGTTTGACTTGAAAGAATTCTGAATATATGTATTCTGCAGTCTCTAGAGGCTATAGGTGTTGTACATCTTCCTTTTTTTGGCCATCTTTCACATAAAAAGAGTTAATTTGTGAAACAGTTATTTATTCCAAAGAAGAAGAATAATTTTTTGTTGAGAGCCTCACTAAGACTACTCTGCTCTACTTACAGCAGCAGGGCTAGTAATTGTCAGCAGTGCTGGATAGCTCGTTTGCAATTTCTGTCCCGTCTTTTGTAATTACAGATATGCTATTAGTTTTCTTTCAAAACTGTGATAGATGTGTATATTTATAATAGTATTGGCTCAGCACTGAGTTCTTAATCGGTTTGTTTCATTTGCATACCTTCTGGTACTTTTTATTTCTTTGCCTCTATAGATGTACCTCAAGCTGAGCTACAGTGCACATATATCCAGAATGAATCTTATTCCAGGAGCAGTTGTCTTCTGCTTTCTATTAATGATATTCCAACTATTGCTGCTAGCTGTAATATTTGGCAAAATTCACAGTATTACCCAGAAGGCATAAAAGATTAAAACTGCAAGCGTGCAGATCTTCTAAAAATGGAGTAATAGATACTATTTACAAAAAGCAGTATTTCCAAAGGCAGTATTAATTAAATAATTAAAATCATAGAAATAAATGGTTGCCTCAGGACACTTTAGCAAAAACTCATTATGCTTTAGAAAGCACTTAGGTATTCAGACCAGACAGCTGACTGCCTCCAAAAGACTGAGTTTTGGAAGATAGCTGGCATTTAGATAGTTGGCAGTATAATTTACATTAGGAGTAAAGTGGAATTTTATGCACAATAAATCATCTTATGAGAAAATTCATAGGTGCAAGAAATCTGCATTAGAAGGGTAGAGGAGGTGATTAAGGTTGCAGGAAAGATGCCTGCAGGGTTTTTCTTGAAAAAAACACATCAGATCTCAGGAAGAGTCAAAAAACCCACACAGCTCTAATGCACAGTGCAGTCATACACGCTGAACATATGCTTCCTCCTGTCACCAAGGAAGGTGGGCCATTGACTGTGGAAAAAAAAAGCTTGTGGCTGTTTTCATCCTGCTGTGTCCTCTCTCTCTCTGGAAACACATTAATCACATTTTATTCCTATGCTCTGGATTTATAGTAATGAAAATGCAGGAAAAAGGAGATGCAGAAGGAGAAAGGAAAAGCTGAGATCACCAGCTATGCTATATTATGTTCAGTTGTAAAATGGTTTTAGGATACTGATAATTCCTCAAGAGGCAACAAACACCATTTCATTTAAACTCTGAGGTCACTTTAAATCCAGAGAACTTGAAGATTTCTTTTAGCCACAGGAGAAATAAATTCAGGTTCTGTCTTGCACAGTGTGTTATTGTCTAATAGGATAGTGGGTGCCTAAAATCTTGAATTCTTGGATTTATTATCTTATAAAGAGATAGTGAATATGAATACAGGAAACATAGATGTGTGCACATGTATATGTGTGTACATATGTTTAGATAATAAATACATTGTTCTTTTAATATATTTTTATGGGTGTATATGAACCTTTGGCTTTGTCTTATGATGTATAGACTGCAGAGAAGCAAAACTAGCTTCTTTTAGGGGAGAACTGTATTATATATAATTTATGAGGTTGTAGTACTGTTTATAAAGTGAGGCCTCTGCTCTTGACTGATTTTGTCCATAAGAAGCACATTACTATGGAAGCAGATTGGTTTCATGGTATTCTATGTATTCATAGTGTTCTATATATTCATGGTGTTCTATATATTCATAGTGGGCAATGTTGTTTGCAAGTAGGAAGAAGATCACTGAGACAGTTAAGATGGCCAAGACACATGACTCACGAAAATATCCATTGTCTCAGATACCTCCCCACCTGACAGATACTATATTTAAAATCAGGTAATCTTTATGCATTCCTTTTATCAACATGTTCTTTTCTTGTAAACCTAACTACAGGTGGTTAAATCACAATTCAGAATGAATAAAGGAGTGATAAATACTTAAAAGAAAAATTCCTGTTGTCTCTTTCCACTTTTCAGTGTCAGGGTGCAAGGACAATGCAAGATGCAATAGCTGAATTTCATAGCTGTTAAAAGGATGCATAAAGAAAGGATGGGTGGGAAACTATAACCCTGAGGAGTCTGAACTTGGAATTCTATAAAACTTCATAGCTAGAAACTGATTTGTACAAGTTAAGTCTCAGACACTAATGGCAACTTACTAACAACTGGTGCACTTTGGGAGAGAATATATGACCTAGCACATGCCCAAGTTATAGGAATTCTTTAATTCTGGTCTCTGTCTTGAAAACCCAATTTATTTCTTGAAGTTCCTTCAATTTTCATCTCTATAAAATGAGAGTACTGGTTGGAACAGCTGGGCCCTATTAAGTATACATAAGGCCTAAGGTGACACTGTGCAATGATGACCCCACTTCTCATATTCCAACACTAGTTACTAGTCATAAAAAAGCAGTGCTGTGCTGCTGTCTATATCCTGTTCCCCCACCACCAGTCTCCTCAGAACTGCAGTGTGCCATATAAACATTAGGGGGATCTAAAGTCTTGAAACAAATTCTAACCATTCTGGTGCTGAATGTTACATGTTGAGGGACATAATTTTTTTCTCTCTAGGTACATAAGAACCTTAATTATGATGTTTATCTTGTGTAAAGTATGAATGTTTTAGTTGAGAAACGTAATTTTCAGTGTATTTTGGCATTCCTTTGAGAAAGTAGAGCATTTTGAATTGGAAAACTAGACACAGATTATCTACCCGCAAAGATCTTGGAACGTTCAGCTGAGCATTAAGGGCATTATAAGGCGTTAAGCAACACTGGAAGATTAAGTTAAGATTTTGGAAGATTGAGGAAAGAGATTTTTTCCTTCCAAGCGACCCCTTCAAACATAATGAAGTCCCACTTCTTGGTGGGACAGTTTTTGTAATGCGTGAGTTGTATAGTACAGACTCAGTGCGTTCAAGAACATGTTTTGTGTTACCTTAGTGCTGAGTCTTAGTGTCCTCTTTCCAGTTCTCCGAAAAATTATTGTTATGTTGAAGAATCTCTGCCTTTACTAGACTTTGAGCTTGATTCCACTAGATGCTGGAGAGGTAAATTTGCACCCATTAATCTGAACTCTGTGAATGCACTGTATTCTAGCAGGCCCTGAAGGTGATTGTCTAAATCCACAGGGCTGTTTCTAATCCCTGCCCAAAGGTAGCATTGGAGGTTTTTAGCATTTGTATTCAGCAAAAAGCATAGACCAGTGTACCCATAAAATTTATGTTGAAAATCTTACATGTCACTATATAGAAATACTTTTTCTGTGCTTCTTGAAAATAAACTTTTCTAATTCTTTCAGCATGACCTGTCAATCCTAACGTCAGTTATACTTCCTGCTTCTGAGTGCCAGAATCCACTGCTTTTATGTTGCTTGGCTTGTGGTCAGCCCTCATGAGCAGAAATCTGATGTGAAGTAAATGATCAATGTTTATTCTAAGAAGTCTCCATATTTATTCCAGACAGCTATAACATTGCAGGGGGTTAACAGGCAAGATCATTAATTCCAGAACCTTTGCAATTTTTTCTTGCACATGATGCCATCTCTAAATATAACACCAGATTTGGCATGAGAAACAGAGGAATGTTCCAATTTCAATACTTCTAAACTCCTCTGACCACTCAAATATCCAAGAAGTGCTGATCTATGACATATCCATCAACAACACCTACTATGTGAGAATTAAATGCCTCACACAAGAAAACATCATCTGCCACCCCGTGTATCTTGTTTAACTGCAGCTCGGGTTGCTTTTGTTCTGTAAACCTTGTTTTAAAACTTACTCTCATAAAGCCAAAGTATGCAAACAAATGTAGTTTAAGGGGCCTCTCTCATGGATTTGAGGCTATTTTTTTTCCTGACTTCATCATTTCTGCAAGGCACATGTTAAAACAGCACGAAATTAAATTAATGTTTCACCCGATTTTGGCTTCCAAAAACTGATTTCTGTTCTGTAAATGGGCTCCAGCTAGCACAGTGCTAGAAGAATGAAAAACACATTAAAGCCAAATTTGCCCCAAGGTGAAATCTCAAGGAGAGACTTAAAAATTTTCTGGTAGTTTGTAGGGTAACTACAGTATTTTCACAACAACGTCTTAATGCCATCTCTGAAGTCAAGCTTCTGGAACTATGGTTAAATGCTTGATTAAGCAAGGAACCAGTTTTTGGAAAAAAAATAGAGAAATAGTGGTCACTCACTGAAAGGTTTTGATAGCTCTGAAAATTTTAAGTAGAGTAAATTTGCTTTATAAAAAGGGACTTTTTGTAGTAAGGACATTGCAATTTGACAAGTCTGTGCAGTTTTTCCATCTCTTTCATGTTTTGCATTAATTTATGAATAAAATTGGAAAAAGTTTTCAAATGTTAGAGAAGGTTGAAAGCTTCACTTTGCTTTGTTGGAAGAAGTTTTATTTTCATACTGGCAACACTTCTCATTCCAATCTGTGCTGTTAATTATAACTAAGTTTTCAAAGAGTCTCCTAGGAGTGAACAGGTAAATATCATGACAAATTCTTTCCTTGTATTCATCTTCTAAAATACACTCTCCAAATGGTTTGTACTGGTACAACTGAAGACTTGGTTGAGCTAATTTATTTTTCATTTAACATATGTAAATTCCATCCCAAAGTTCTAAAAGGTGCCAACAGCTCTACTGTTTCAAGGATCTCAAGCAGATTTTAATCAGAGAAAAAGTCAGAAATGTTCAAAATTCATAAAGCCATACTTCTAAGTAGTTTAGAAAGTAGAGCATTTACACAAGAGAAGTCTTGTAATGCACAAGACGTGATAGCAAACTATGTTTTCTGGAGATACAGACTTAGTTTTTGTATTTAGTCTTTGAAGAAGAATATTTTCTGGGCTAAATATAAAGAACAATAAAGAAATCATGTCCTATTGTATGTGGAGCACCATTCTTGAATCTTTTCCTTACATTTGTCTCATCCTCTAAGCAGCTTATTTTGTAAAACATTATCATTTTGAAATGAATGTGTTGAAAATGTTAAATAAATGATCAAGTAAAATTACTTAAGTTAAATGATTATTTAAGTTAAGCTGAGCCTATTTTACCAGCTTGTAAAAAATAAAGTGAACTCTATATCCTTTCTCAGCTTGACAACTCACTAAGAGAATTTTCTTCTTCAAATAGTGAGAAAGAGGTGAAAAAAGATTAAGAGTGTGTCTGTATTTCACAGTGCAGCAGAGAGTAAAGAATCTCTTTTTATTAGGAAATTAAATCAAGTGAAAATCTATGCTACCATGACAATACTGCTTTCAGCACAAAACCTTGGATATCTCAGTGCAGTTCTTCAGTGTCAACATGCACTCTACAGCCTCTACAGAAACTGTCTAGATTCCTAGTCCATTCAACATCTCCTAAGATCTAACTCAATTAAATTCTGTAAGCAGGAAGATTGATTGACTAAAGAAGATCCTACATCTCCTCTTTGAGTGTCATTCTGTAAAAAACATTGAAAAGCCTCACTCGCCAGTCTGACAAATCAATTAAAATCAGAGCTTTATCAGTCTGTGTTGACAGACATTTACCCATGCAGATGAATGAACCTGGAATTCAGAAATTTAAGGTGATCAAGCTTCACATAGTCATAAAATCTCAATTCAAACAACTCAAATGTGTTCCTGAAGTTTATACTGAAGTGTAATGATTACAGTGGAAGTCTGAACAGAATCTGCTAAAGGAAAAATACATTGAGAAAGACACAGGATATGCAAGACAATGAATGTGATTGATAAGTGTAACTGATAACATATTTGCACTTGTAGAAGACATTTAATATAAAATCTACAATACAAAATCAATGTAGTAAAAATTAAATAGGTTAAAATCTGGTTAGCTGGTCAGTTTAAAAAATAATTTTCAATAATGAATCACCATCATATGAGGACTGTTGCTAGTGGACTTCCACATATATCTGATCTTGATTTTTGCTATATCATGTGCTCTTACAAGTGAGTTGGAGAAACATACACTATTTAGTTAGGTGAGAGTTCCATCAATAAAGACATACATATGTAAAATTTGAAAAAACCTCAAAAACAGTTACAACAAAAAGTAAGATAAAATACAATTGCAGGGAAGGATGTAGCTCTGTATGGTGCTATCAGGAAATATTTGTGTGATATATTATTTACATTTCTCATATTTCTGGTCTGTATGCTGCATAAAGTTTGGGGTAAAGGCATTTCCTGCCTCTGTTTCTTCATGTTAGAACCACCTTTTATATGAACATACTGTCAGTGCATAGTTACCAGTGCCCAGGGTACTGTCCTGAAATGGTTTGCACACCTGGGTACCTGGTTTGCTCCTAGTTGCATACAGAGAGAGAGAGTAAACTGGTACTGACAACATTCATATTTGTAAAAATAAGATGAAACTTGCAAGAAGAAAGCATGTCCCTTGTAAAGTCATGTCGGGAATATAATGTATTTCAGGTTTGAAAAGTAGTGAAGGTACATTTAGTAAATGATGACTAATTGTTTTAATGTAAGCTTCCAGTTGTAAACTTGGAAGTTTAGTAGTTCACAAGTGGAGAAATGCTGAGTATCAGAAAATAGAAGCCATTGTACACTATTTAAATTATCTCAGTTTTGTTTTACTGAAACATATTTTGGTCTGACATTCAGACCTTAGGGAACAAGGGAGAGAAACTGACAAAAATTCAAGACAGTTAAAAGCATATTTAAGGTCAGGAAGTTTTAGCTTATAGGAGAACACTAAAGACCTGAGAAGTAACTAGAATGTATCTAGAAGAACAGGAATTCTGATAGTAGCACTTTAATATAGTAAATAAACTAATGATTTGTGGCAAACTAGATAACTTGAGGTTAGAGTTAGTAGCACATATTTTACAGAAAAAGCATCAGATATAGGGATAACTTCACCAAGAATTAATAAAAATTGATGTCTTTAAAAACCAAGGGTTTGGTGCCAGAGCTGCTGAAAATGTAGTTTGTGGTAAGTGGGACATAAGATGTTATATTCATAATTTCTTCATGTTCTAGAGCCAATGAACATTCCATATTTTTCTACATTTTGACTTTTGGCCTTCTGCATAATATTCATGAGCATAAATCATAATGTTAAAACCACATTGTCTTTCTCAAGGTGCACAGGCTGTTTTCCATTAAAGCATTACATTTTATATTTGGATTTAAAAATTCAAGTTATATTATTTTGTGACAGCTGTGAAAGAAACTTAATCACTCTGCTTTCACCTTTGCAAACATGGTTTACACCTTGGAGGGGCAATGATGAATCAAAAAAACAGTCCAGGCAGCAGTTTGAAGTTTGAAGATGAGGAAGAGGATTTTTCTTTCTAAGCATTAGGTGGAGCTCATGGGGAATCGATGCCTGTGTACATTACCTTACAGTGTATCAGTTATCAGTTCAAACTATTCTGGCAAAGGGATGGAATAAAATCTCAATAAGCATAAATGAATCCCTAGAAGCTTCCTGATGCAGTTTTCTTTTACACAGAAGTAATTTCCATGGCAACAGAGTCTTCTTGTATGGTAAAATTTCAGTATTTACTTAAAAATGTTTGGAAAAACAGTTCCATTTTATGTAGTTTTGACTTAGATTTCACCACTTTTCATATTGGGGTACGAACAGCCAAACAAAAAAAAAACCTTGTGAGAAAAAGTTTTGAATGCCCCAAGCTCATTTCAGTCAGTAAAGTAAATGCTCACAAGTTATTAGAAGAAATCTGTCTCAAAAGTCTGTAGACACTTATCATGACATGTCTTGACACCAGCAAAAGTACAAACAAAAGGAGTTAAAATCGTCTTATGAGTAGGTAGCAGATATATGATAGATATGGATTTTTTTTTCTGATTAGATGATCATTGTTCTTCTGATTAGGTTGTTGATGGAGCTACTCTTGAAAGAAAAGTTTTAATTTTATCATGGTAGCATTATGCAAATTATAATTTTCATAAAAGTTCACAGAAAGCAGATACATAATCAGAATTAATGAAAGAGGAAAGAAAGAGAAGCTAGCATTAAAACTAGATGCTTCTTTGAAAATTATTATTATATATATTAAAAGAAAATTTCACCTAAGGTATTAGTTCACGGACCTTTATTTCTGTGTTCATAATTCATATGAAGAGTAATAGTAGCAGAACGGAAACAACTGCTACTCCAGTGCCAATCTGACAATTGAAACAATCTATAGAAAGAGTCAGATGAGTTTGAAGCTTTCCAATAGATAAAAGCATTGCTTGTAATATGGTGACAATTAGCATGACACACAAAAAAGAAAGATGGGCTGCATATTAGCAAGTCCATTCTTATTGACAGCGTTACAAAGAGGGGCACTAAGGGATGTCAAGCTATGAGACATCTGGAGTAATATATCAGGGAATGCTACATAGACCACTAGATTTATATCTTATCATCTAATGGGTCTTTTCACTGTGGAAGAGAAACTCTGTTCTTCTCTTGTGGAAATTTTTAAGGGAAATACTAAGATTGATAAGAATGAAATATGAACAGAAATGCCTGTGTGTTTAAACACTAGCGCAGGAGAAAAGGCTTAAAAGAAATGGCTTCCATTTGTCACAGAAAACACTATCCCCAGGTCATTGCTTCCAGGATGCTCTTCCCAGCAGTAAAATTGAGGAATGTGTTGCTCATCTGAAGACCAAAAGGCCTGCATTCTGATAAGACATGGGTGACTGATCAGTGGAAGTCCTGTGTCCATACACCAGGAGCATGGCAACTGGACTGCAACATATTACACACAGCAATTCTTTTGCTGTTAGCTCACCAGAGAAAAGAGACTGTGACATATACATCAAACATATTCCAAAGAAAAACAGAAGCAGCAAAATTAATTGAGATTTTTAAAGGCTGAAACTAGCAACTTTTGAGGACCGCCCCATTAAGTCCAAAATTGGTTTGCTGTTGATCATCAGAAAGAACCCCAGAGATGTGGTGAAGTCTTGATATCCGAGTGTGCTTTGTCAACTCTTTTGCACAAATGATCCTGGCCAGACCACTGGATTCATGGCACCCTGGTCCTGGTGAGCATGTATGTGTATGAGAGGCCGTGAATAATATGAAAAAAAGACTACAAGTGGCTAAAATCTTGGTGATTTGAGTCAGTAAAAATCTTGTAGATCTTGTAAATAAGTTTCTCCTCCCCCTTCCATAAGTCCTCTCACTTAATTTTTCTTGACCTGGAGTGAGATTTTGTCTGGCATTCTTTTCAAGCAGTCCAGGAGCCTGGCTATGCCAGGAAATATGGATAGTGTGATAGCCTTGGCTGCACTTAAATTGAAAGAAAGAAACTCATACACATTGGTTTGTTGCTGTTAGAAGAACAAAAAGCTTGTGAGAAAAATGTTTTGCACTTCAATTTTTCAAAAATGGTCTGAAGTAGTAAAAGTCTTTTTTTCAATACAAATATGCCTATTTTCTGTGAGATAAGAATGAATAATTGCATTTTATCTTTTTCTCTATGTACAAATCAAGGTTGTGTCCTCTAGAAATGCAAGTAATTCTGAACAGTGACCATGACATTTTCGGTGCACTTTAATATTTAACACAAGAGCATAGAGTTCTTAGTAGCCACCAAAAATATAAATAAAAGAAAATTTGCTAATGAAAGGTTTAAAATATGGGATTATCAGACTATCTGCTCACAGTTTGGAAGGTACAAGCAACGAGCAGGGGATGCAATCTGTGTTTCACAGGACAAAACAAAAGAAAGGCAAAGATAAACTGATTTCCAGGAAGAAAATTCTCAGCTGCATAGGTCTTTATGTGATATTAAATATCAAGTTCTGGTTTTGACTTCTAATCGAAATGCTTTTTTTCCTCAGCAGTTTTATGGCATTCGTCTACTATTTTTGAGAGATGTCTTTGAAATGTGAATAATAAAGAATGCACTTGTATGGATGTTCTCCTTACAAGGACTCTGCCTCAACCAGTTAATCTTTTATTTTTGTACTTTACATGCACATCCTCATCTCATCTCTGTTGAGCACAAAGATTTTTTAGAGGGAACAGCAAAGATCATAGGCCCTTCTTGGGAGCAGATACACTTAAAATGCAACAATAAAGGATGCTTTCTCATATAGGATCTAAACATAGAATTCAGTTTTTATTTTACAAGCTAAATCTACACCTGCTATGAATCAGAGGTACTATTAGTCACTCATTGCTGGTTTTTTGATTTCTACCAGCTGACAATTTGGCCCTTAAAGTGTTCTATACAAGCAGGGCTGGTAAATCCACCTACTATTTGGTTTCCCTGTTGATTGCATTGCATGACTCTGCTTTCAGTTGTTTACAGTTTTGTCAGACGTTAAATATTTGGTCTGGAATTGCTAATCATCATTCTGTGCTTTACCCTGAATAATTCTGGCAGTGAGGGGAATGTTTATATCTACTTGCCATCAGCTTGAAAATCTAGCCACATAGTGTCATGTTATAAGCATTTGCAAAATTGCAGTCCATGCAGCCTCGTTTTATAGTTCATTAAACAGTTCAAATCCTACTCAGTTCTGCTCACTAAGGATTAAACAAGGGTCTCCCTAAAATGGCAGTTCTGCAAAGTTTTGCCAAGAGTGATTTTAGATAACTTTTCTGAGACTGCAGTTGTCACATGGAGGAAGAAGACACTGTGGAATCCGAAAGTACAAGAGTTACAACCATGATTGCAGTGTACTGAATCAACACAAGTGTGGAGGAGACCTCAAGAACTGAGACTTCAAGTTAGGGAAGTAGACAGAGAGATGAGATATTAACTGAGGAAAACTGAGAACAGGAGACTGGCAGTAGCTGACTGGGAAGTCTGTGCAGAGACCAGTGCAGCAGTGGTAAGAGATGTTTGAAATAACTGCAATATAGGAAAGAGCAAGACTTGATGGACAGAGATTTGTTGTAGAGTCTAGAGGAGAAGTTAAGGATTGGAATTCAGTGGTCCTGAGGGAAGAAGGGGATAATTATTGGTGTAACATGGAAGGAAAGAAAAGCGTGAAACCAGGAATAACTAAGACTCCTGGAAGGAAAACAAAGTAGACAGTAGAAATAGAATGGCTGGCTGGTCAAGGAGGCCATATTTGGGAGAGGAGTAGATTTTTGCTTACAATGTCATAACAGAATCATAGAATGGCTTGGAAGGGATACTAAAGATCAACAGGTTCCAACCCCAATTCCATGGGCAGGGTCACCTTTCACTAGATCATACTAAAGAAATATTCTTTTAAAAGCAGTACTAAAGAAATACTTTTAGAAAAATATCAGTAGAAGTATCCTGTGGTGGGTTGACCTTGGCTGGCTTTCATATGCCAACACAGCTGCTCTCTCACGCCCTCACATTAACAGGACTTGGGGAGAAAATAGGATGAAAAAGCTTGTGGGTCAAGATAGTGGCAGGGAATGACTAGCCAACTAATGTAATAGGCAAACCAGACTCAAATTGGGGAATAATAATTTAATTTATTGCAAATTAAAATACATTTAGTTGATCAGAAGAAAATAAAAATTAAAGTAACACCTTTCCCTCACCCTTTCTACCCAGGTGTCTTGGGGTGACTGTATGCTGTTGTATCCCCTACCACCGCTCTATGCCCAGACATGATTCCTGAGCCTTTCTATGCCTTTAAAACTGGATGCAAGAGACAGAGAAAAAAACTGAGCGAACTTTTCAAAACAGTTTGTGCTTCAAGGACACAGGGATTAGCTACTTCTGCGGCGGGCAGAGGAAGCACTTTTTTTTCTTCTGGTTTTTCAGTCAGTTTCTTCGGCTCTGTTTCTTCGGAGAGGGACAGAGAGTTGAGTTTTTTTTCCTCTTGGGACTTCGGGGTTTTTTTTCCCTTCTTCTCTTCTGGACTTGTTCGGAACACCAGAACATCAGAACCCCACCGGGGGACCTTCCACCGGCCTGGAGGGGGGGCCCCCACACCAACCCAGCTCCGAGGAGGAGGAGAGAGACCACACCCACAGAAGGACTCTAAAATGTTTCAGGTTTTCTCTCCAGAGCGAGAGATTTTATTATTTAGCATTATTAGTATTGTTTTCCTGTGTGTTTGTTAAATAAATAGTTTTATTTTCTCCTTCACTTTCCTCTGAGGAAAATTTGTTTTTTCCCAAACCCAATTGGGGGGAGGGGTGGTTTGTAACCTGCCTTCCTTTGAGGAGACGTTCCTTTTGGACGTTTCCCTGAATTTGGCCTAAACCATCACACCAGGCTTAACTTCACTGTTTCATTCATGTCTCCTCTACCTCCTCCCTGCCCCTCTCCACAGCAGTGTGTGTGAGGAACTGTGGGTAATGGTCTGTCCATAACAGATCCTTTTTGGTACCCCTTTCTCCTCATGTTTATCTCCTGCTCGTGGGTCCTCCCCATGGGTCCTCCCCATGGCCTGCTGTCCTTCAGGATAAACCTGCTCCATTGTGGGATTCTCCAGAGGCTTCAGTTCCTTCAAAGAACATTCACCTCCTCCAGTGTGCGGTCCTCCGCTGCCTGCACTGAGGATATTTGCTCCAGCCTGGTCCTCTTCACAGGCTGGAGGGGAACCTCTGCTCTACTATAGTCTCTTCCACAGGCTGTGGGGAAATACCAGCTTTGATGCCTGGAGCCCTTTCTCCCCATCCTCCTTCTCCAACCTTGGTGTTAACAGTCTTGTTTCTCACATGTTTTTCTCCTCACTCTTTATATGGTTATGTGGTGTGTTGTCCTGCCTTAATTTTGTTTTTTCCCAAATATGCCACCAGCTTGACCAATGCGCTGAGCTACATCCTGCAGTGGGTCTGCTTAAAACCCCTGCGTTCAGCATGGGGCAGCCCCAGCCTGGTCTCACAGAGGCTATCCTTGCAGCCCTCCTGCAGATAGCTCTTAGCCATGGACATCCAAATGGATATGCCTTGAGAAGCACATTTCAGAACCACATAAAATCTAAGATCTCTGGTCTCAATATCACCATAAATATTGTCCTAATAAGCTCACTGGTGCATCCAAGTTTGCCTGATGGGGTAAAAGTCAGGACATTTCATAGTCCTAGTACCATGGCAACCCAGCTTGGAGTAGGGTTGTAGCCTATGCAGTCTCACTTCCAACACAGTCACCTGGATGGCCTTCTCTTGGAAACCAGAACGTGGAAAAGGAGAACATAAGGGAAAGGAAGAGCTGCAGAAGCATATCTTTCAACCAGGTTTGAAAGCAGTTGAGGGTGTACATAATGAGAATATGTGTTATATGTGCTCCTCTCTTACTCACAGCTGTTGCAGTTCATTTCTTCACAAAGTGGTTGCATAGTGAGTGGTAAATACAATCACCCTTTTAACTAAGTAGAAATATATTTTAACCTTAAAAAATGTTTTAACTGTCGTTGCAACATATGCACTTAATATAACCACTGCCAGACTCATAACCTCCTCTGTATACATTTAATGGGAGTTTAAATAGCTGGATTTGATCACCCCTTTACCTTTCTCTGGATACTTATAACCAGATCATGAAAGTGATTGCTGGAAAATACATTCACTGATGAAGCAAGTTAGTTTTCCCAGAACTAACATGAAATCACAATCCTACACAAACGGAATTGCTGGTATAGTCTTCATTCCATAGAATAATTATGAAATCCATTCTTGCAACAGTAAATCTGCTTGTCTGTCTAGCCTAAAACAATAGGCCTACATATTCTACAAAAAAAGGGTGTCTTTGTCTTTTTTTCATGGGGCTTTTTACATAGAAAGGCTATTTCCACTTAATTTATCCATGCTACTAAGATAAAAAAAATATTTCTGTTCCAAAAAACCCAGTTCTGAGACATCTGATTTCCAATGCTAACAGAACTATCAGTATGATCAGTCCTCATTAGATTATATCAATCCTTATTTGGAGTAGATTAAAATCTAATAAACTGCCTTAGTTCTGCACAAACAATAGTTTAATTTACTGTATTATTTTCTTCAAAACCCTTTCATCCAAACATATTCTCACCATTTACACTAGTATCCATTTTTCTGTAATGCAAACAACTATGGGCAGGATGTGCTGGGAGCTGCTCAGCTGGAAAGCAGCTCTGGAAAAGGGAACATGAGGGTCCTGGTGGACCACACTGAACACAAGTCAGCAGTGTGTCCATGCAGCAGAGAAGGGCAGTGGTGTCCTGGGCTGCATCAGGATTGTTACCAGCAGGTCAGGGGAGGTGATTCTGGCCCCGTACTCAGCCTTGATGAACACGCACCTGAAATGCTGGGTCTGGGACTCTGTTCCCCAGTGCAAGAGAGATGTGGACATACTAGAGAGAATCCTGTGAAGGGTCCCTAATACCATTAAGGGACAAAAGCATCTCTCCTATGAAGAAAGGCTGAGAAAGCTGGAGCTGTTCAGCCTGGAGAAGGGTCCAGGACCTGGTCAACAGATGAAGCAGGCAATTATGAGTACAAAACTGGTCAGTCACACTTAACTGATGAGTGTTGGAATGTGGGAATGTTTATTTTATTAAGATAATATGAACCTTATCAAACAGAGTGTAAGGACCTTATCAAATGGTGTGATAAGGAAAAGCAGGAAGCCATAGAGAAAACAGACACAAACTTGAAAAACATAAGGGAGACAAAGTCAAGAAATAAACTGTGGGAGTCCAGAGTGCGGGGAATATTTCTCTGACTGTTTTAAGGAGTTTTACCCCCCTGGAACACACTGTTTTTGACCTTCATCCATGGAGAAAGCTGCCAACTCTCTGGGAAGAATTTGAACGCATAGCTGTGTGAACTAGAAGATAGAATATTATGTAAGGTTACACAGGGTGAAAATATAAAGGTGTTGGGTTTGTTAAAGTAGCAAATAGATAAAAAGCAAAAACTCCAAAATGGAGGATTGTTGTTGTTCTCCAACTTTCTTCTTCTTCTTTCTACTACTCCATTTAATGTGGCAAAATTGTTTAAAGTGATTGGATAAAGAAATCCGCAGTTCCTGTGGACATATTGTAAACATTTGTTGAATATTGGTGGAAAAGTGAAAATCTCTGTCGTTTCAAACACTGATTGGATTATTTAGCTTTAAAAACACCAGGTTATCTTGATTTCTGAGTCATTCTGTGCATTTTCCTCAGCATTCACATCCCTCTGCTGTACTTCTAACTTTTCTGATAAGACTTAATAAACTATCTGAAAGCAGAGAAGGCTGAATGTCCTTAATTAAGTAAAAATCCAGGCAAGGACTTAGAAATCTCACTCACCCAGCAGGGGAGATATCAATTAAAGCACAGCAAAACCAACAGGTGGAATTCACAACAGAATCCCACAATAAATCTTGTCAGTCAGTCACTAATTGATGGATTATCAAGAACTGCAGGCAAACCAGAATTTTGCTACTGATAAGGGTGTAAGCTTGAGCATCCAGGATGTTGGAGTGGGGTTGAGAAATATGGAAACTGATGAGGAAATTTGCAGCGCAAAAGGATGGAGATGAACAGATGGAGAAGAGACAGAAAGGGTTATGAAAGGGGGTGGTTGCATGGAAAGGGGGGGGGGGGTGTCTTTGTCTGATGGCCACAGTCTATCCTATCTTTTTATTAAATTCTTTCCTAACTACCTCTTTGCATAATATTACTTTCTGTCCTATGTATATGTAAGTATATGTTCTGTGAGACTGTGAGATCTTTAGGTGTGTGTGAGTGACACCTGGAGTCACACTGGGGTGTAGGTACACCTGCTCTGTGGTGTCAGCTGCTGGAGTGAGAATGGGGGGTCTCAGTATCAGTGACTGCAATGAGTGGGCTCTTAAAACTCTACCCACTGGGGAGGGAATGGCATGTGTCCCAATAAACAGCTACTGGGAGGGATCAGAATGAGTGAGGGGAGTGAGGGGATTGGCACTGGTGGCAGCAGCAGGACCACAGGCACAGTCTGTGTACCTGGTGCCACCTCTGAAGGGGCAGAAGGACAGCTGAGTGTCTGTATCTTCACCAGTTCAGGTGTGTGTGTGTGCGTGTGTCTGTTATCCTCTAGGAAATCTCAGGCTTGACCAGCCAGATCCCAGGCAGCCCTGGGTCTGAGCAGGGGAATCAGGTGGCTGGAGGGTCCATGCAGGTATTTAGGGAGACCTGTGGACACTGGGTGCCTGTGAGACAAGTGTGCAAGTACCTGATGGTAGTGAGCATCAAGCTGGAGTGGCAAGAGGGTCTGGGGACACATGGAGCAGGTAAGGGGACTTGATATCCAGGTGGGGGTACCAGGAAGACAGAGGGCCTCTGCCAGTACTCTTGCAAATGCGTGTGTGCTTGTAAACCTAGAGAGTGTTGTGTGTGTGCCTGTACTAGGGAATGCTTGTCTCCACCAGCTGAAAGAAACCAGGGGACTTGACTGTTTGCATTAGTATTTGATGTGGGTTCTGCGTTTGTGTGCTGTTGGAAGCAGAATTGTGTAAGCAGTAATTTAGGATGCATATTTAACCTTGGTTAGATTTTAGAATTTTGGAGAATAACCCTTTTGGACTTCCAGAAAAAAATATTATCTGTTAAAGCAGAGGTTTATTTAAAAGGTTATGTTCTATCCACACAAAACCATGAACACAAGCTGATTGCCTTGTTCCTTCAGCTGTATTGCCTTTGTGGTTTTGGGATCGCAGGATTATTTTCTTACTGAAGGACCCTTCTTACTGAAGTTCATCAGAAAATCTTGGTTTGTGCCTCTTGTTAAATTTCTTGAATATTGGTAAACATCGCTCTCTAGTTGTTCATCCTCTGTGCTAATTTTGTTAAAATATGATTATACCTCCATTCAACAACCAAACAATTGAAGTAAATCAACATAAAAGAGAATATATGTATTCTATTCCTGATTTCAGGTACATACAAAAAAAGAAAATCACTCTCCTTTTTACATGGATGCAATTTCTTGACGGACATTCATGCCAGAAAGGACAAGACTTGCTCATGTGCAAGTGACTGCATTTTAAAACAAAGGAACTAATTTTCTTAGCAGATGGAGGAAGAAACAAAACTCAGCAATTTAGGATCACAGTGTTTTGGGCAGAACAATGGAGAAAAAGCAGTGGAAAGACAGGACTTCTACAATTAGGGGTGATTTTTCTGGAGTTCTGTCAAGGGAACTATAGCTGTGAATTATAACCTTTTTTATAAATCCAGAATAAATTCCACTTGTTAAAATCAAGTGAGCATTACAGAGAGTTAAGCAATATTACATAGGTGACCTATTGACAAAAACAAATTAGGCTTAGAAAAAAGCATTTGTTAAATATAAATTAGGGGCTCTCTGAAACAAACTCCATAAAACACAGGAAAGTATGCCTCCACAAGCATAATAGGAAACAAAGGACATACATCATATGTGGCAAAATAATTATGAAATGCAACTTTATCACATGTGGCCAATGTTTCCAATTATTTCTGTAAAATAAAGCCATTTTTTTCCATTAATGATGTTGCAGATAACTCACTCAGAGGATCATTACTGGTAGGAGAGCTCTCCATCTCTTTAATGAGGAGCTCACAGCCCTTGAAATGATAGTGAAGTAATTATAAGATTGACTCAAAAGTGGGAGTGAAAACTTCCATGGAGACATACACGAAACTAACATGGAATTGAAGAGTTCCCCAGAGAGCGAGCAAATGTAGGATGGCCTTAATGTGCTTTCAATTCTTGCTGAATATTTAATTGTAAGTATATGTTGATAAACTGTTGCCAGTTTTTTCATTGGAAAGCACATTCTTTTATCACCCAAGAGAAAAAATTATGAGCAAGTACAAATACATGTGTAGAAGTGAAAAGGCTTGCATTTGACAGCAAGATAATAAAAATAATGCATTTCATTTGTTTATTGCAATTTAAGAATCTGAGTGAAGAGACATGTCAGCATACCTTCTGTAATTTAGAATGCTTTTAGATCAGTAGAATAATTCACAGTAACAACCTATTTTTTTAATTAGTTTACTCCCTCTGTGTCTTTACACATAATCTTGGAGTAAAATTCGTAATAGTCTAAGGCATAGAGCAACAGATGAAGCCATGACAAAGGTTTCACATGAATTTGTTTTCATTTCTGATACTGATATTAAAGAAAAAAAACAACAGAAAGGGAAACAGAAGATAGTAAATGAAATTGTTGAATAAAATGTACTTAATTTATTCAGGAATTACATGAGAGAACAGAAAATATGACACTGATGTACCATCAAGTCAGGCATATCAGTAAATGAACATGCATAAAAGTGTGTTTGAAAGCCAGACAGCAGCTTCATTTTTAACTACACGTGTATAAACATGCAACAGACAAAACAATTTCGCCACGGCAGTTTGTGACCATATCATATCAACATTTCTTGACCCCATTAGAGACCATGCTGTAAACATAAGAACATACCTAGTCTTTGCTAATCTAAGAATTTCCACCCTTTTCTGCCATCACACACAGCACCAGCCTTGTATCTTACTAGTTTAGGAAATGGAGTTATCACACTAAGAATGTAAACTTAGAGACTTTTTTTATATAAAGCAATTAAAATCTAAGTGAGAAAAAAATGACTTTGGACTACCTTCATATTTTATACAATAAAGAGGACCAGAGCCTGCCTATGTCCTAATGTAAAATTTTAATAATATCAGAGCTTCCAAGAAGGCCCAAGCTCCATTCAAATGAACTGCCCACATAGTGCAAAGCTCTCATAGTGTTACTCTGAATCAGAGCTATAATATTGCACTGCGGGAATTAAATGAAGTGAATATCCATTCATTTTTATGAGAATACTGCAGGTGTTAGGTTTGGAAGGTTGAGTTTGAAATAGTATGCTGGTAAGTGATACTGCAGTGACTAGACTTTCTGGTCAGCTAAGCAGGACAGCAATAGTAGGGGAGATTTTCCTCTTCAATCAAGAACTTGCAAGCCCAGCAATGCATGCAGGAGCAAAGATAAGTATACAGCCTCATTGCATGTGACCTCTTGGTAGCCTTAAGATGCAATGCTGAACACTGCACAGCTTGGGCCTAATTTACTGGGAATATTACTAGAAGTTAAAATAGTGTCATGGGAAAGCTGAGGTGTCTGGTCCTTTACAATAAAGACTGTTCTTATAAATCAGTGATAGTATCAGACATCTTATATTGTCATGGATTTAAAAAAATGCAATAAAAAGTATGCTTGAAAGAGTTAATGAGGGAATTCAAGAACAATAAAAGATCACAAGACTAGCCCTTTAGCCCAGCCAAAGAAAATGGTGCTAAATTGTAACCAGGTGTTTTTCTTTCCTGATTTACAAAGTATTGCAAACTCAGCACTCTGTGCTAGAAAGGGCAAGATGCAGACTCACATACTCAGAACATTCATTGGATTCACCCAACCCTTATAAAACTTCAGACTTCCCAAATTAATTTCATCAGTTCCAATTGATGTATGTCCCAAAACATACTGAGGGAGCTGGCTGAAGAACTCATCAAGCCACTCTCCATTATTTATCATCAGTCCTGATTAACCATGGAGATCACAGATGGCTGGAGGTTGGCCAGTGTGACACCCAACTACAGGAAGCGTCAAAAGAATGATCCAGAGAATTGCAGACCTCTCAGCCTGATCTTGATACTGGGAAAGTTATGGAACAGATTATCTTGAATGTAGTCACACATCACGAACAGTACAACCAGGGAATCAGGCCCAGTCACAATAGATTTAGGAATGGAAGGTCCTGCCTGACCAAACTGATCTCCTTTTACGACCAGGAGACCTGCCTAGTGGATGAGGGAAAGGCTGTGGATCCTGTCTACCTGGACTTCAGTAAAGCCTTTGATACTGTCTCCCACAGCATTCTCCAGGAGCTGGCAGCCCATGGCTTGGACAGGTGCACTCTGCACTGGGTTCAGAACTGGCTGGATGGATGGCCGGCTCCAGGGAGCGGTGGTGAATTGTGCTACAACCAGCTGGCATCTGGTTACTAGTGGTGTTTCCCAGGCTCAGTATTATGAAGTATTATATATATATAATATACATAATAAATATATAGTATACATTATTATTAAGCTAGTTCTGCTTAGTATCTTTCTCAATGATCTGGACCAGTGGGTTAACTGCACCCCTAGCACATTTTTAGAGGACTCAAAGTTGGACAGGAGTGCTGATCTGCTGCAGGGTAGGACGGCTCTACAGAGGGATCTGGACAAGCTGAATTGATAGGCTAAGGCCAAAGGTAAGAGGTTCAATAACACAACGTGGGTCCACCTTTTTTTTTTTTTGTGATCTTTTCCAATCTTAATGGTTCAGTGATTCTAGGATTCTAAGACTCCTGGAAGTGATGACTAATAATTGAAAGCTGTNATACTGTCTCCCACAGCATTCTCCAGGAGCTGGCAGCCCATGGCTTGGACAGGTGCACTCTGCACTGGGTTCAGAACTGGCTGGATGGATGGCCGGCTCCAGGGAGCGGTGGTGAATTGTGCTACAACCAGCTGGCATCTGGTTACTAGTGGTGTTTCCCAGGCTCAGTATTATGAAGTATTATATATATATAATATACATAATAAATATATAGTATACATTATTATTAAGCTAGTTCTGCTTAGTATCTTTCTCAATGATCTGGACCAGTGGGTTAACTGCACCCCTAGCACATTTTTAGAGGACTCAAAGTTGGACAGGCGTGCTGATCTGCTGCAGGGTAGGACGGCTCTACAGAGGGATCTGGACAAGCTGAATTGATAGGCTAAGGCCAAAGGTAAGAGGTTCAATAACACAATGTGGGTCCACCTTTATTTTTTTTGTATCTTTTCCAATCTTAATGGTTCAGTGATTCTAGGATTCTAAGACTCCTGGAAGTGATGACTAATAATTGAAAGCTGTGAGGACACAGGTGATCAGATAAATATAGCATAAATTATTTGTTCATTAGTCTTATGTAGTTTTGTATATGCAACTACTTTGTCACATGGATAACTAAATTGTACTTCAGCCACTGAATGAGAATACCTTTGTAAAGTGTGGCTTCCTAGCATCAGACTAGGTAATGTGCTGCAGTATCCGTTCTCAAACTCCACTGCACTATTTTCAAATGTCTTCTGGTATAAGAACAGAAGTATTGAAGGATTCAGAAGACAGTTGATAAGAATTTCTTCTAGAGAAGCTGCAAGAGATTCTGAAAAATTTGAGCATTAAAATGTTCCTTAGCTAAGACTTCTCCTTATTTGGAAATTGCACTGAAGATTCCTTGTTTAGTTTTATGGCACAGTGGGTATTTTCTTTCATTTAACTGCTCAGAAGTTAGAAACCATTCACATTTAAAGAAATTTTTACTCCCATGTTTGTAACCCCACCTTGTTGCCTGCTGGCAACCTGGATGGACATAAGTCTCCTATATATCCTGAGTCACATTTGATAGGCCTGTGCTTGTGCCCTGGCAAATGCATGGTGTATCAGTAAACATCAGACTCCCATATTATGAACCTTGGTTTGTACTAAAGTCAGGTAGACATCTGATTATAATGGAAGGCTGGACAACTACAGTTTGATTCAGACATAGATAAAGAATTGTTAAGTGCGTTAAGGATGAACTGACTTCCCAGGGCACAACACAATCATCCGCACAATAGGTGCTTTCTGATTCCTCAGAAGCTCCAAGTTTCCCAAGAGAACTTGATAAGTCTGCCAGATATGGTACAGCTTCTGCAGGGTATCTATACTATTCTGGAGCACTAACTAGAAACCATGGCATCCTGCATGGATAACATCTCACATGGCACTAGAAAGACATGTAAGCAAATTAATCAAGCCTTAAATTACTATATCTCAGTGGAATATTTAACCAAGCTGCTCAGCCCTGTCAAGAGATAAAATTGTTTAGGTCATGTTCAGAAGCATATTTGTAAATAGAAACTTTAAAGAAAAAAAAAACAAACAATCCCTTAACAGACATTAGATATCAGCTGGGAAGCAGTTCAAGTGAAGTAATATTTCATTCATCTCTAATTTTCTTCTCAAATTTTTATGAGATCTGATTCTTTAGACCGAAACATGTGCATTGGCTACACAGAAAGGTGTAGGCAGTTTTGCACTGTTAGGCTGCTAGAAATTTGGCTTCCATTTGGCTTCCTTCTGACAAAAAATTATAGTTCTGTGCATATTAAGGAAAAGATCAAGTAAGAAGAAGATATTTATTGAGGGATTAAGGAGCTGATTCAGTCAAAACACCTTTTGGAACTGAATCTGAAACTTCAAATTTGTGCCATCTGCACTGATGTGAATACATCACTGGTATGAAACAAGCCTATTAATTTCATTGTTTAACACCTGTCAAATTGTAGCAACTCTTGGTCATTAATCCAGAATAAAAATGTTTTACACACTGGGTAAATAAAATCCATTCAAAAACCCATGAGTTTTCCAGTACTTGGAAAAAAAATAAGTTATTTTTGTACACAGTAACAAAAGTGATATTTGGGCAGATTGAAGTCCAGTATCTTATCTTTTTAAATTTCTTTTCTTTACTTAACCTTCAGCATGAGGAAAAAAATTTAATGTTATTTTCTTATCACATATAAGCAAAAAAAATTCCACAGACATAAAGATTGTTTAGATTCTGACAAAAAAATAATGAAAGCAAAGAATTCCACAGTCTCGAAAAAAGTCTGCCATATGTTCCTTCACACAGCATCTGTCTTCTCAAATTAAAGGCACTTTAGTTAGGAATCTTGAATGCTTCAAAATTAACATTTTATAATTCAAGGTCACCAGTAATCTTGTTTGTATTGTTCTCCTTGCATTGTTCAGCTGAGAGCTATAAATAACAGAACAACCACTTCCATAACTTTTTAAAGATAGATGACTTTACATAGCAAATGATCTTCAAATAAACTCTCTTTAATCTATGAAACCAACTGGGTTTTTTTTTTTTGTTTTGTTTGATTTGGCTGAATTTTTCAAGCAGCTTGAGCAGTATTCACACATTATTGAAGAATACTTTTAGCAATAATCTCTACAGAAGTGCCACTGCAATTTCCTTCAGAAGATCACATTCTTTGCAGCCTAATTGATGCTGAATTTCTCCTGTGAAGGGTCTTCCTTTTAGAGAAATTTAGGTTTCTGTTGGATGTCTTTAAAATAAGGACTATCAGGAAGGGATAAAGTATCATTCTGAAAAAACTATTTTGGAACATCAATGGGCTGGTTGCACATTTCTTGTCTGAAATTCCATGTAGTATTTAATGAAGGCATATATCTGTGTTATGATACTACATGGATTGTAACCATGGTTTATTGCAACAGGAAATTCTTCAAATAAAATCATGACTGTGAAGCACCACAATTTTTACACGAAACTTTTTACACTAAAATTGCAGAACCAACTTATTCCTTCTTTTTGCTGAAACATGCCATCCGTCAAGACCTTTTGCAGCTATATACAAATACAAAGTCTGTGCTTTGTAGCATTAGTCAGAAGCACGAGGAGGTCACAACCTCTCTCTCTTTCTCAGTCCTTCCAGATAATCCCTGTCTGATCAAATAAAATATAAATCTCTATGGTAAAGTACATAAGACAAGACCTAATGGGGCGTAATAAACATTCCTCCTATAAGCAAGTCGTTCTATAATTTTGAACTGAAGGTTTTCTTTGTGTCCTCCTCTTGAGCATCCATCTCAAGATGTTGTCAGAGACAAACTATAGGATTAGGCATTTCTTAAGCTGCTGTGCACCATGCATTGAAAAAGGAAGTTCTTCACGTAACTAATCCTGCAGTTTTGAATAAATAATCTTTTGTCCATTTTGAATAAATAATCACCATTTTTTGACAATGTATATTGTGACTACTCATTTTCTGATGAGAAAACTCAAATGTCTGTTGACAGTCAGAGTGCCAGCATCAGTTTCAGGCAGTACTTCTGAAATCAAAATTTTAAGCAAACACTTAGACTGAATTAAAAGCGAATTTCATGCAGTTTTTTATTCTACTACAAGTATTTAGATGATAATAACTGGCTCAGATTTCTGGGTTCCTATCACTTCATTCTGCTAGCTGTAGAACAGGCAAGAAAATTCTAGAATTTAAATACCTTGATATTTAAATACCTTGAAAATCTAGATTTTATAGGAATGAGAAATGGAATACCGAAGAAGCAATACCTGTACTTAAAATAAATATAACAAAATTCTTGTTTGTTATATGTTTTGCTATCTTGATCCTAATGACACTTTAAAATAGTCAGATAGGCATAAATCAAACATGTTTCTGAAAATCAGTACTAATCTGGTTAATTTTTTTCCAATGGTTAAAATAATGAGCTGCATTTTAATATTTTTTAATTCCCAAGGAAAAACTTCTAATAGGATGCGTATATCAAGATATGAATAGGCTTTCATCCATCAAAAGCATCCAAAACAAGTCCTGAAAGTAAAAGTTTACAATTTAGCAACTCTAGACATTAAAGGCTACAACCAAGAATTAAATAGAGGGATGATAAAGTCTGCAAGACACTGAACAGCATACAGTACCGTGATTAAGACAGAGCACATAATTAATCTTTGTGGTGGTCTGTAATTCTTCAAGTCAGATTTAATAAAAAATAATCTCAGAGTATTTACACACCTTCAAAAGATCAGTCTGCAAAAATCCAGAGCTGCTTAAGCAGACTCTTTGTCCATACACTGTAACTGCTGACTGGGCTGACTTCCTTGGGACTACAGTATTGTTGCACATTCCCAAGAGTGCAGTGCTTGATAACCTTTTGGGGTTTGGCTCCAGGAATCTGTGGTTTCAAAGGGATAGCCTTCATTTTGTGACAAACATAATTTTACACAACACATACTTTTTCAGTTCCTCTCCTTTACACTTCCTGTTCCTGGGAACTGATTCCTAACCCAACATCTTGTTCTATTTTTTTTTTCTTTTCCCAAACAACATAGTATTTAATAATTTCTTGATTGTTGAGTTATGTGATAAAAACTCATCTGCACACCCACAGAGGAGCATAGATACACAATAACATCTGGGGAACTCAAACAATCCCCTGCCCTGGGTGGCACAGTCACATGAGCCACCATTTCATCACAGGCCCATCTTCACAAACCCAGATGAGAACAGGGACATTGTAGCAGGCAGGGAACCCAAATTAAGACCTCAGAGGAAGTGACATCCTATCTGAGCCCCTCCTAGAGCCCTGGAAAAGGCTCAGCCCCAGTGTACAGACGTGAAACCCACCAAGATGAGTCAGGGAGAGAGGAGCAATGGGAGTGACTGAGTAGGTTTGTATCTAAGCCCAGCTGATGGAGGGATTTATGTACAAACACATAGACAAATCAGCGGTCCTCGATCCCTCTCAGGCAGAGAAGGGAGGAGAATGAAGCCATAAATGGTCTTTGTTTCTATATGAGAGTTTCTCAGTTTCTGTCTCTGTGTACCTTGCTGTGTATAGATGCATATATGGGATGTATATGGGTGCTGTCTTTGTGTGGCCTTGTTGCTTGTTGGAACTGAGACCATGGAGCTGCAGCAGCCTTGGCTCTGCTGCTGCTAGATTCTGCCCTATTCACTAACACTGGCTTTTGGAATCAAACCTATTATCTATATTTTTAAAAGAATCTATCACTACTCCTTTGAGAGGCTCCTACTGTCATTTGAATTTGGTTGTCACTGTTGAAATCTCATCACTACAGTCACAAGGTCTGTTTTCTTCCCCAGTCTGCTCTCCTAGAGTTAAGCTCCTTGACTTGCTCTGCTGTTTAACTGGACTTCTCTCACACAAAATAGAAACCTCCATGATTCTTGTGCCCTTCTTTTCTGGAAGCTGAAGCAGATGTTTGATGCTCTGATACACCATTTTGATTGTGATCACAGCCACCTGAGATGAAAATATAAAATTGTATGCAAAGTGACAGAGTACTGTGGAAGAGAAGGTATAACTAGTGCAGTGGTTTATTCTTTTTATTGCTGAACTAAAAGGCCTGAGGAAAGCTTCTTTCCAAGACTAAAGAAAATTTAACTCCTGTGTGGAAAATAACCACAAAAATACTGCATTTAGTTAGTGTGTGGGAAACCTTTACAGCAAATATGTTGAGAAGGAATGAAAATTCTCCTCACCATGCAACAAGCAACTCTTCTGTTTCAACTTTTATAATTAATTGTGACTGAAATTATGTGTTTTATAAGCCCCAGCTCTATTTTATTGGTTGTTACTACTACCATCCGTGGGTGGATACCTTTCATGGTAAAGGATATATTTTCTGCTTACCTAGAGTTCTATTTCAGCTTTCAGGTGTCCTTGCCATATTGCATTATTTATTCAAGAGAAAAAGATTAAGATTTTCCCTTGAAGAGTTTTAAATAACTTGTTAAAAACTGAGTTATTTTCTTTCTTTCCCTTTATGTTTTTGGCTTCATATTGCTCTTTGTAAGTACTTTGCTCTATAGAGGTTTCTCTATTATAAATTGAAATTTAATTTTGGTATACACTCTTCCATTCAACCATCACCTTAGGAATTCACATTTATATCACTTATATTGTTATATAATCAATTCTAGGCTTTCTCTTTTCTCTTGAGCCCAATTACCACTGAAAGAAAATATATCTGTTAGGAAGTGGGGCTTTTTGAAAGTGTCCTGTCAGCTATATGGAGAGGGGCCAATCCATTGCAGGTTTTATATATGTTCAAATAAATACGTGTGTGTATGTATATATATTTGTGTATGTGTATGTAAAAGGAATGTAGGAGGGTGTAGAAGAGTGAAAACAGGAACCAGTAAAGATAAATGACAGGAAATAATGTGTATGTTTGTGTGGGAAGAAGAGAATGAGTATGAGGTGGGGGGAGGAAGAGGATAATATTTCAGCCTTTGGTTCCAAAAGTTTCTCCTGAGCAAGCAGATGCTCTTTCTCTTGCTATCAGCAGGGATCTGAGTACATACAATGTGCAGACCTGATCTGACAGATTGTGAAAGAAGTTGAACAGTTGAATAAAGTGATGTTAATGGAGGGGAAAAAGGTCTTTTTATCTTGACTCATAAATCTAGTTCCTTCCTCATCTGTGCAGAGCAGCCAGTTCCAGGAGTCCCTTCATCTGGGCTTGCTGCTTGCAGCTCATGTTACTGTTTCCTCATTAATGCTGGAGTTAGAAACATGAAGGTTCCCAGTGTAAAGCATGCTTTCCTAATGTACAGTAACTATGCTAGAAACAAATGTTTGTTTACATGACAGCATGGGAACTTTAATATATACCACAAGCATTCTACGAAATACTTGTATTTAGCAGAATATCCTACATTATACCTCAGCAAAATTAACCAAGGACTACTACTCTTCATGCCAGAATGAGTGTTTTGTCTTAAAATACTAATAAACTACCAACTTCTGTGCTCTGGGCAGAAGTTCACAAAACTATCAAACATTTTTCCTTTGCCTTATTGCTAAGAAAATGAAATTTGGAATACAGCTGAAGAAAAATAAAGGCTCAGGTTTTAAAGACAAAACAAAAGACAGAAAAGTTAATACTATTAATTTTCATGCAGTTTTAGCATTATGCATGCACATTAAACTGAGGGATAGAAGTTGACACTGTATGGGGATAGACATAAAAACCAGAATTTAAGCTGTTGTGAGAATCATAATTAAATTCTCCAAAGCTTATGCAAAGCAGCATGCAGAATTGTAACAATTTTACTATATGAATATAGAAATAATTATTTTTAAAATAAATAGATTCCAATCAAATAATACACCAAACTCAGGATTTGACAGTGAGCTGTTCAAGGTGCAAGTATTGCTACATGGTAAATTGTCAAAATCTAAAATATGCAACTGAATCCTCAGCATGGATGAAAAGTAGTTCCCAAGCTGGGCTGAAATCATGGAGGAGACAATAAGCTTGTGATTATAACATCACCAAGAATGGTGTCAATTATAAAATTTTCTTTAGCAGTGTGTTCTTCATCTGTACCCATCTGTTCTTGGTATTTCACAATCATTCTTATTGCTATGCCAAGACCCCAGAGAGGTAAGAAAATGCTATTCTCACTTTAACTAATGCAACCTGTCCAGCATTACTTAGAGTTCCTAGAGTGAAGGCAGGAATTTTCTGTATTTCTGAATCCAGTCTTATGGCATAAACACTGAAAGGTTTTTTGCAGCCATATGTAAAGCAACACACAAGGCAAGACCACGATCTACCATCGAAAGACACTCTTAAGAGGTCCTTTGCCCATAGGTGATCACACCTGGGAGCTAGAAGTCAACTGAAAATCCAGTTAACAAAGTTTTCATGCTAAGAGCTCCAACACTGGCTTTGGAATTGTGCAGTTGTACATCATGCAGATGCAGTAGCTTCTAATGAAAGCTCCTGTACCTTAATGAATCTTCTTTGTTTAAGCCACATTGTATTCCTCCATCCAGAACTAGATAGGAACCCAATTCCACAATATGCCACCAATACTTGCAGAATATTTTTAGTTCTTGCACACAACATGAATTTTAACTGATTCAGATAATGCATTTTTTTAATAGCTTTCAAAGCAGCATGGGTTGGAGAGATACTCAGATCTCAGCAAAACAGAGATGTATTTTGGCAATTACTGAGACCACATAATGGTTTTAAAATGAAGACTGGTATTTTGGCAGCAGGAAGTTTATATATGAGGTCATGAAAACACATCACAGATAATGTCTAAACTAATAAACAATCTATTCATTGTAGTAAAAAAAGAATTGAAAGAAAAATCACAAGGCTCAAGGATTCAGTTCTGCAGCCTTCTCAAAGAAGTCATCCCTGAGTCACATCTTTGGGACAAAATACAAAATAAATGATGTACTAGTGGTTATGTAGCAATATGTGTTTGGTAAAGAGAGGAAACAACATGTCCCTTGAAAGAATGCCTGCGTTTCAGAGACGGAACAATGCTTTCCTAGTGACACATCTGGAGTATTTTGTCCAATTCTGGGCTCCTCAACTCAAGAGAGACATGGAGCTCTTGGAGTGAGTCCAGTGGAGGGCAACAAATATGATTAAGGGGCTGGAGCATCTCTATTATGAGCAAAGGCTATGAGAGCTGGGCCTGTTCAGCCTCGAGAAGAGATGACTGAGAAGTGACCTCATCAATGTCAGTATCTGAAGGGAGGGTGTCAAGATGCTGGAGCCAGACTCTTCTCAGTGGTGCCAGGCAATAGGACAAGAGGCAATGGGCAGAAACTGATGGACGGCGAGTTCCACCTAAGTGTGAGGAAGAACTTCCTTACTGTGCAGGTGATTGTGCACTGGAAGAGGTTGCCCAGAGAGGCTGTGGAGTCTCCCTCACTGGAGATATATAAAAACCATCTTGACACAATCCTGTGCCATGTGCTCTAGGATGACCCTGCTTGAGCAGGGAGGTTGGAGCAGATGGCCCACTGTGGTCCCTTCCAACCTTACCTGTTCTGTGATTCTTTGTGGAGGTGAACCTGAAAGAAACTGAGATCTGTTTCTCAACCCTTTTCTCATCAGGTTTCTTAGACCCTCATTCAGGCAATGTCATCTCATTCAGTTACTAAAATGATTGCTTTGTGAAAGGTTGTGTAGAGATACATACCTCACTCTGGACAAGCCAGTAATAGCCCAGAGTAACACTAACCTGCTGATCTCACAAGCAAGAGCCCCAGCCGGACCCCTGTGAACACCAGGGAACAACTCCTCAGTATGTCATTTCTTTGGCCCATGCAACTCTCAAAACTTGTTCCAAAGATTCTGCAGGTACAAACCTGTTAGTTTAGAAAACACTGCAAATATGATAAGGACAAACCTTTCTTATATGAGAGAAGAACATTGCAACTAATACTGTATGACAAGATACTCCTGAATGAGATGACTGCTGAAAGTTTGCAAATCCACTACAGTTTTATTATTCACAACACTTCAGCCTTTCACCACGCCTACTACTGCCTGGTGTGGGAAGAGCTGTCACAATCTAATGGTGTGAAGAACCAAGTGATACTCCACATTTCCACTGACTACTGGGATGTGAATTTCCCCCAGATAGTCTGACATTTCCAGGTGCCGTTCTAAAAGACAACTTCTTTCCGACATCAGAAGTGTGATTTTCATTGATACACTGACTTCCATTGACACTTCCAAGTTTTAAGGTCATGGCAATTGAAACAGATAGTATCAAATACTTTTTTTTCTGATCTTAGTTAACGGTGTTAGAGACAGATGTATGGGGGCTGCACCAGCTTTGATACCCTACATAAAGTCCCACCATGTTTTCATTAGCCCTCATACCCTTCTCTAAATCATTATTCTACAAGAAAAACATAGAATGGAAAAAAAACTTCATGCTGTTTTCTAACAGGTTTAATTTTAGTTTCAGCACCTGCAGTTCTTTCAGAAATTTCCTACATTAAAACTGTAAAGCTTTAAATAGGCTTGTAGGAAATGGCTCCTCAGAATCTTAAATGGCTCTACTCTGGACAGCCATCAAATTGCTTCACTTTGTGAGCACAACTCTCCCCAGCTGTAGGTAGCTTGTATCCAATAACTTCCTCAAGAAAAACAAACAGGCAAAATGAGTTATTTCCTAGGCAAATAAATGGTTTAAGTCTATCTCCTTATTCCACCTCATTTGTGGCTATTTGTTGCATAATGAAATTTCCTATCAAAAATAGTTTTGTTTTCACACAGTGAAAAATGGGAATATCATTCCTCCCAAGTGAGAGGCTTCCAGTTTGATTTCAAAATCAACATGCCCTTGGAATATCCTAGGTGAAACAGAGGTTGAGCTTGATGCTCAAGTTTTGCCTTACACAGTCATAGACACAGGCTCACCTCTCCCTCTTTTTGCTTCAAAGCTAATCAAGGAAGAGACAGAAGCAATCTCTGGACTGAAGAAAGAGTAGTTACAAAGAATCTACTGAAAAGTGTTACAATTCAAAAGCTACGATTTAGGAAATTTGCAGGAAGCACAAGTGTTAGGAGGAAGTTTGTGATGATAAAGGAGGCTGTGGAAGGGTGAAGATGTCAGATAGCACCTCCAGGTTTTCCCCAGTAGCAGGAGGATGAAAGTTACGGTGGCTCTTTGTCGATGTGGGAATGACACCAGTTCCCTTCTGTCAGCAAAAGCAAGTCATACACGAGCACAGTGCAAACAGCGGGTTAATCACTCTGTTTCAAAATGCAGGGCTGTCAAACACAGACCCCCAAATAGCCTGTTGTGGTTTGAGCTGGCTAAGCGCCAGGCTCCCACAAAATCTGTTATTTTTATAAGGGGAAATAGGATTATATTGAGGAAAACTGGAAATTTGCAAGGCAAAACAGGCACACACTTGAGCAATTACAGTATAAAGAAAGTTTTATTACTAACAGAATTAAAGGTAAAAACAAAGGATAACAAAACATGGCATTGGTCAGTTTTACAGTTCTTAAAAAAAGTCTCTCCAATATTTAGGGGAAAATAGGGTTTTTTTCTCTGCTCTACACGTGGTTTCCAAACTGCTACTAGCAACAGACCAGCCCGAAAATCTGCTGCCATGAAGAAACATTTCTCCCATGAATCTTGCAGTCTTCCCACAACTGCCAGCATGGGCCACACATGGGGTGTTTCTTTTTTAAGGATAAGCAAATTCCAGCCTGAAAAGCAACGGCTCTCTTCTTCACAAAATCTCTAAAAGTCTCTTACAGCTCCTAGGTGACCTGTCGTGGCCACCTTTCTTTTTCTGCAGGCTGCACACAGAATTCTCATCCCCCCATGTCTTTTTAAATGGATTAAAGAGGAAGGAACAGTTTGTGATATTACAGTTTTTACCACTGCCTGGAGAAAGCATTTTTAAGCTTCGTGCTGGATGTGCTCCGCCCTCTTTTCCCGCGGCCATCTTCAGCTGCGTCTCACATGACTTACTTCTACTTTCTCTCTGACCTTGAAGCTGCCATGATTTTCTTCGGGCTTTATGTTGGAGAAAGAGCCTCTTTCTCTTTGTGCTGCTAGCTGCATGTTGTCCTCCTCAGCTCGACTCAGGCTGGGTTGGCTGCAGAAAACTCCATCGGCTCCCGCTGAGGAAGGGGGAGGAGGAAGCCCGCCAGGCCTCAGAAAGCCACGCCGGGTGGTCTCGGCTACGAGAGCAGCTTATGGCTGTTCCTTAGCTGCCCGCGGCTCTGAGGGGGTTCTCCCGCAGCGACCCGGGGGGGCCCATGCCCCGGGGCTGGGGGACGGGGGAGGCCCGGGCCCGCTCCAAGAGACAGAGCCCGGGGCCCGTTCCCCGCCCTTCCCTGCGGGAGAGCTGGAAACAAAAGGGACTTCCCGCACTTGTGCAGCCTTTAAAATATGTGAGATCACGAGAAGAAATTGGTCTAAAAGACTGTCCATCAACTATGTTCCAACCCCCTACAAGCCCTATGATTTGATTTGTGACCCCTTATATTCTCTTACTACCCTCTCCCAGAGTTTTCCTTGTTAACACACTCATTCTTTCCTAAAGAAACATCCATCCCACTTGATTTTTTCTCCATTGGTTCATGTTTTGGGACAGCTCTTTGGCATTCTGATGCTTTGTCAATATCTGCTCCCCAAAAGGTTCCTGATATTCCCCTTCAAATCTCTATAAAGTTTGTCTGTACCTCACATAACTCCCCTTAACAACCTATGCAATCCATCTATTCTTCATGATAAGTAACTTTTTTATTGCCTCATACTGGTGATTTTTACACACAGCAGTTTTCTCATGCCATGCCCAGTAGTTTCTCACATCCTGCTCAGCTGGTTTAGCTTTAGGCCAGGGTCTGGTCAGTGACCTATTCATCTGTCCCCAGCCTTAACATAGGGGTTCAAAAATATTTTATATATCCACATTCCACAGAAAAACTTGAAAGCAAAAAGCATTTTTTTTCTGAAGTGTGGACTTAGTATACTTCATATTGCCTTGGCTAAGCTGTCAGGCACACGCTGTGTTGCTTTAAATCATGCAGTTCTTGTAGCTGTTGTGGGCAAGGATAATTATGTACTGAATATATTTGTTTAATTAACTTAATAAAGCAAAAAAATTTTTAACAATTGTTTTACCAATTGAAACACATTTCTTCATAACACAGTACCAAAGGGTAAGAAGTGAAAATATAGAAGTTTGGACTTGGGAAGCAGCACAACTTGAAAGACACCATGAACAGTTGGTGAGGATGAACTGTGAAGGATGAACCTATGAATACAAGAGAAAGGACTTTAGTGTCCCACTCTGCCCCACCCTGCCCCACCATCCCCTTTCCTTTCCTTCCCTGCTGTTTGACAAGGGCCCTGCAAGGTCCCGGTATTTTTTCCAGGCAAAATACGTGCCTTCAGTTCCTGAATGTGCAAAGAGCATTTCTGAGAGTGTAACAGAATAAAGAAAATGTGAAGTCACCCCTTTTGATATGGGGAATAGTGAGAACAAATTATTTGAAATAGTTAACAGGGATCATTATGTAACACTGGCTGTAAAAAGGAAGAGAGATAAAAACAGGGTAAAATCAGCCTTACCTTTGAGTAACAAACAGCTACTAATAAGCATTTAAAGAACAAACAGTACACACACATAAAAAGAATCCCATTTGCATCACCTACAGTTCCTCAGTGAGGGAATTACAAACTCAGGAACATAGATGGGGAAATAGTTAAGGAGATACATAAATTTTTTGGCTGTTATCTGAACCTGAAACTTCCAAAAAATCCCCAAGCTTCTTCTCAGTAACGCTGTGTGGGTAAGGATTAAATTATACATGTGGTTCACTGCCCAATAAAAAACCTGGCAGAGATGGAGAACTTGAAAATCCCTTTTTGCTCTGAATGGCAACTTTTCTTTATAATAATGAACCATTCATCTTCAAGTAATTGAAACAGGAAGCTGGTGAAATAGTGTCCTGTTGTTTTGCTAGATTATCTCAACTAGCACTTAAATGTTATTTTGCTCCCTTGGATCACAATATCAAACTTCAAATTGTGTAATATGGTTCCCCAGTCACCCTTTGGCAATGCAGAACACTTTGAGAGCCAAAGATTAACCTGGACAGAATTTTGGACTTATGGCAAGATATGTAAATGGATTTTACAAGTCTGAAATTTGTTAGAAAATGCACTACCTGAGTGCATGTTAAAATCATTCAAACTGTCTTGAGAGACTAAAGCAAATAATACATGCAGAATTGTCATTATACATATTCTTAGTCTTTCCCCCATTTTTAAGTCACAGGAAGTGAAATAATTTCATACAGACAAGCATATTCATAGCCAAGATGCAGATTTTTCACACTGTGACATAAACTGAAGATAAGGCATCTTTGTGAAGGGAGGCTGGGTGATAATCTCTAAGTATTCCATAGTCTGAAAGCAGTTCTGAAGAGGGAAAAGAAAGGAAATAAGGATAGGACAGCAAAGGAAAGCACCCTCAAAATATTTTCTTGATATATGCTCAGTTCAGAAAGAGTTGAATAAAATGAGGTCCTTCAATGATCATGGCAGCCTAAGTGAAGAACTACAGACATCTAATCTGCAAAAGACTTTGTGAGGTCACTAATTCCATATTCCTTTCAAGCATTTAAGCCTAGAAATTAAGAAAATACTCAGACTGAAATAACAAGTTGGGTTCTGAATTGACATAAATATATTTGTGAATGCACTTTGGACTTTCTCATGTGGGATGAATGAGTTGCTACTAGTGCTATGAAAAAAAGGCTAAGGAGGACAGGGCTTTAGAGAAGTTATGATTAATTGGTTTGTTAACTGTGCCATATTAAGGCTGTATCAGTAACTTAAGACCCTACTTAAGTACTATAGAGTTCATTTTGCAGTTAAGGTTATATTGGAAAACTCTCCTCCTACACCTTTCAAATGGGTGAAAAACAGGATGGGGACTGTGTGGAAAAAATGTTTCCCACTCGAAGGGAAGATCAGGTTTATGACAACATGAGGAACATGAACATATGTAAGTCTATGGGACCTGATGACATGCATCCCAGAGTCCTGAAGGAGTTGGCTGATGCAGCTGCCAAGCCAGTCTCTGTGATATTTGAAAAATCATGGTAATCAGGTAGAGTCCCAGGTGACTGGGAGAGGGAAATGTTGTACTTACCTTAAAAAAGGGTAGAAAGAAGAACCCTGGGAACAACCGACCTGTCAGCCTCACTTCTGTGCCTGGGAAGATCATGGAACAGATCCTCCTAGAAGCTGTGCTAAGGCACAGGGAAAAAAGGGAGGTGATTTGGGACAGCCAGCAATGCTTCACCAAGGGCAAGTCCTGCCTGACCAGTCTAGAGGGTTTCTACAAGTGAGTGACAACATTAGTGAATAATGAAAGGGCTACACATCTGGGCTTCTGTAAAGCCTCATCCACCATAACATCCCTCTCTCTAAATTGGAGAGAGAGTGATTCAGTGGGTGTACTGTTAGGTGAGTAAGGAATTGATTGGGTGGCATCCAGAGGGTAGCGATCAATGGCTCAGAGTCCTGACAGACATCAGTGAGCAACCTGGTCTAGTGGAAGGTGTCCCTGCCCACAGCAGGGGGATTGGAACTCAATGATCCTTAAGGTCCCTTTCAGCCCAAGTGACTCTATGATTCCATGATTTTATGATTATATGATCTATCCTTAACATGACAGCAGATAATCCACACAGGAGGGTGGATGATTTGCTATATTTGTTCTCTGCACCCCAGTCTAGGTAGAGGTGAAGCTTTAACCTGCCCTCTAGACAGCAAAGTATTTTTGTGAAATTTAAAGAAATTTTGTGGGGGTTTCACTACAAGAAACCTCAGATGCTTACAGAAAAATATCTATGCATTCACTGTGTCCAAGCTTCCATATTTATCTGTGGACATGCAGGACTTGAATAAACTGCCCATACAAAGGTATTGAGTGTTATTTTATATATCAAATGGATACTAGCTGCCTCAGTAAATAAAAAGGCTGCAAGGTCTTTTGAGGTCTTGATGCATATCTGTCAAAGTCATGTAGATAATTCAAATACTTTGATAAGTGTTACTAGGTATCTATGCATAGACAACTCACTCAAACCGTTGATAATATTGAAATCTCTACCACTCTGACAAATTTAGTCTGACTAGCTACAGATTTAAAATACACGTGGGCTAACAAGGTAAACAGGGACACATACGATTACAGACAGTGAATCCTCCAGGGGAGCACGCTGAAAAATAAATGCATAGCTGATGGAAGAATGAGTTTCTTAAAATTGTAAAACAATTCATTAAGAACAAGGTTGTTAATATTCTTTTCAGTTCATGTGTATCTGCTGCACAATAACTTTTAAGAACAGATCCTCTCAAAGTAATTTCCAGCAAAACACACCACTCCACCCCTTTAATCTGATGATGGTACAGGGAATGAGCATGGGGGAAAGTTTGATTGCAAGTCAATAGTAATATCTGTTTCTTAGTTTTTTGTTGTTTTGCACAGTGTACAGGAGAGGTGTACTAATATATTTATATATTTTTGTAACACTGTCATGGCAGGCAACCTGAGAACCCTGAAGTGCTGGAGAGCTGTTCTAGAAAGAGTTGTTAGGGGGTGTGTGGCAAAGTGCAGGAACTTTGGTCAAAAAGAGATAATGGACATGCTTTAATATGTGAATATGTTCCTGAAAGATGTGAAACTTTCGTATAGCGTATTACTGACTTGGAAGGTGAAAAAGGGCTTTTTTTGAGAGGAGTGTGGCTTCCCTCTAATTCAAAAAGTCAGAGATGCAGTATTGAAAGATACAATATCCTGTTATGAACTTCTGGCACACTGAAATAGGAGTAATCACTGTTCCAAACACCTTATGGACTAACCATGATATTAAATATTTTCTGACAGCTTAATGGAAACAACTTGAATCAAAATATGTTTTCACTAACAACTATGTCAAGCTCAAGACCTAACTATTTTGCAATGAAAAGACATGAAAACAGATCAGAGGATAGAAAGGTATGAAGGCTGAATTGAAACGAATCTGCAGAGCCCATAGTCCTTCTCAGGGAGTCAAGAGCAGGTGGGGATATTGCTTATGTGATTCTCTTTGCTCTACAGTGCAATAAGATTGTTTGTGTCAATCTGTTCATCAGGGAAGACATTTACTTTGTCACAAATGAAACTACCATGATTTTAGCTTTCTCTTCTGAGTGTGGTCCAGTGGTATTGTAGTAACTTGTCTTCTGGTACAAGGCACAGAGCAAACCCTGTTTCCATTTCATGTTTCACCTTGCTGATCTCAAAGCACTTTGAGACAAAGGAAAAGAAGCAAAATATTAGAGAATAAAATTTTCATTGCCACTAACCCTTATCTGTCCTCTTTCTATGTAAAATCAATGTCTGTAGCTGAAATTATGGTTCTCCACAGTATGTATGGATGATCATATTGTCCTTCCCAGCTCAGCTGGTCACAGCATAGTGCTGGTAACACCAAGCTCATGGGTTTGATTCCTGTATGGGCCATTCACTTAGGACCCTTCTGGGTCCCTTCTGACTCAGCCTGTTCTGTGATTCTGTGATTTGTGTATATGTCAAACACTGCACTGGAGAAAACTTTTATTATTTTGTGCTGCTTCGGTAAGAGTCAAGCCTTATTTAGTTTTTCCATTTTTCTTCTCTGTGCCAGTGTCAGCAGAAACACTGAAACCCTCCTGGCTGATCAACGTGTTTATTTAACTTGTTTCCAAATAATTTTTTTTAAATAGAAAATTAACACGAAGCAAAGGAAAACAGAATACAAGTTACTGCATCTACCCTAAGTTATTACTGGAAAAAATGTTACTGCGGCATAAATTACTATTTTTTCTTCACTGCAAAGAGATTCACTTTGTCCCCATATGCTTTTGAGCTCCATCAAGTAACTAAAATCTTTTTGCTTTATAGTTTAATTGCTACAAAAAATAGCACAGTAGCATGAAAAACTGACATCTGTGCTGAAGATGAATGCACAAACACATAAATTTATGAAAACATTAATTTTCTCCTTATTTTCTGGAAAATGTTGAATGAGGAAAAACTTGATCCTTGGGTTCCCAGAATGACTGGAACTAGGCAAAAGGGGTACAAAGAGTCCACAGTGCTGGTTTTCTTTAAACCACCTTTCACAACTGCTATAAGTAATAGAACTTGAACCTAGTGACTTTACTCATATGCTCAAAATTAAGGCAGCATATGGAATTTAGAACAATAGTTTATTTGGGAGAAATTTTGGAAGTGAGAGGAAATCTACAAGAGGATGGATGTTGCAACTGAATATTAAGAGGTTCTTGGCTGTAGTTCTTGACATTAGCCTAGCCTCATGAGGCACAGAGGAAGAAACAGCAAGAAGTTAGTATGAGGTCATGGAGGTGTGATGGCATTTTTAAATGGAGCAGCAGGACCAGCACCAGCTGCCTGTTCTGGGAGGAGAACAAGGGCTTGAAAAAACTACCCACACAAGAATTTTCACACTTCTAAAAAAAAAAATGCAAGACTAGAACTGTAAACCTGCAGGCTTCCCAGGTTAAGATGGAGGCTATAATTAAAAGCAGGCATTTTTTCCTTTTAGTATTTTTTTATGTTGATAGCTGAGATTTTGTTAGAAGCACTGGATTCTATAATCCTAAATTTAATAATAAATTAATAAGATTAATAAACTAATAAAAATTAAGGAGATGCCACTTTCTAAAATAGTGTTATATCTATGAAAACAATTTGAAAGAGGAGTTTAGATCCTCTCCCAGAACCTTGGAAAATATTAAATTTGTTTGCAATGAAAGCAGTTCTTTACTGTCAAGAGGTGTGCCATTCATATAGCTAGCAGTAGACTGAAGGATACAGGCATGTAAGAAAGGAATACCACAGCACTGAGTGTTTAGTCCCAAATCAAATTAATGAAATACCATATCTTTCAGAGGTTTCACTGATTTTCATGTATGAAAAAGCAGTCTTTAAATTTATTTTTTATGTTGTTATTGGCTGGTTAGGTCTGCCCTGTTTTCCAATCTGCCCTGGTAATTTACACCAAAAGAATTAGAAAGGAATCTAGGAACTGCAGTTCCTGGCCAAACCCTCACTTGCATCTCAGTAACACACAACATTAAGCTGGCTGCTAGAACATTTGGCCCTTCTACCCAAAATTGCAAGATGATGTCAAGAATTGTAACATAGAGAGGAAAAAACACTATCCAGTACAAACACCAGTTATGAAAAAAATGTAAGATTGCATTGTATATTGTGTCAGCCTGACATGCAGAATCACAGAATATCCTGTGTTGAAAGGGACCCACAAGGATCATCAAAGTCCAACTCCTGGCCCTGCACAGCACAGGAGTCACACCATGTGCCTGAGAGCACTGTCCAAACACTTCTTGAACTCTGCCAGGCTTGGTGCTGTGACCACTTCCCTGGGGAGCCTCTTCCAGTGCCCAACCACCCTCTGGGGGAAGAACTTTTATCTAATATCCAACCTAAACCTCTCCTGACGCAACTTCAGGCCATTCCCTCGGGTCCTGTCACTGGTCACCAGAGAGGACATCAGGGCCTGCCCCTCCACTTCTCATGAGGAAGTATCCAAATGTGGAAGTATCCAAATAAAGATGTATCCAAAATGTTGTTTCATTCCCATGGAAAAAAACCAAAAAACCAAACAAAAACCAGGGTAGAAAATGTATCCAATCTTCCATAATCCTTTACAACTAGGATAGTTTAATTTTCTTCATTTTCATATGAGAAGCTGACAAGGTTGCTGCTGCTTACCTGTTGATCCTGGTAGCTCTGGCAGCTATTAACAGAAGGACAACTATGATCCTAGGAGACCCAGGAGATTGCTTCATATTAGCCACAAGGATCAATGCAATAAAAAGAATGGACTCGCAATATTTTTAAAGCCTTCTCTCTTTTCAGCCATCAGTGGAGCACATCTGAAATTGAAAGAATCAGTACACGCTTCCTGTCTGTCTATATATGTGAGTGTCATCCCACTGCCTACTTTTGATGTAAGTGAATAAATTATTTACAGGGTCCTTAAAACCAGTACACATTCTAAAAAATGGTCATTTTTCTTTTATTTGGCATGATCGGACAAAATACTTAGAATATTTATTAACATCTTTTTACCTGTTTAATTTCTATAGAAGTCTCTTACAAGTCAGAAAACTGTGCAAGAGCAGAATTGAATCCTATGTTAATTCATCAGTAGTCCAGTCACTAATGGGATTCCAGTGTGCAGTTAAGATCCCTTCACCAGACTGAAATTTATTTGGGTTCTGCAAGCTACAGTGATGAGTCAGTTTAGGATTTTTTCTTTGCTACAGCATGATTTTTCTCTGTGTTCTTTTCACGGACTGATAATTTCTTCCTGCAGCCGAATGAGTGCCTTGGCTGCAAAATATTCAATGAACAAAAAGAGAACATCTGTAGTAAGCCTCCAGGCACTGAAATATTTGGGTGGAGATAAGTCAATTGTACATCTGAGCAAGTAATTTCTGCCCTGGCACAGGGATTTGCCTTCCTTTGAACACTGAAAGGAGCTATATGACTTTTAACCTGGACTGAACTTTAAAGAGCTGCTGACGACTACTGGAAAACCTTACAAAACGTTAGACAGAAACAATTCTCCTTGTGTGTCTTATTGTCCCTTCAAATGTATCATTAAACAGAACAGTTCAACCTAAAATATATAACAGAGTTTTCCAGTCAGAGAAGTAAAATATGGAAAACCTTACAAAACGTTAGACAGAAACAATTCTCCTTGTGTGTCTTATTGTCCCTTCAAATGTATCATTAAACAGAACAGTTCAACCTAAAATATATAACAGAGTTTTCCAGTCAGAGAAGTAAAATATGGAAAACCTTACAAAACGTTAGACAGAAACAATTCTCCTTGTGTGTCTTATTGTCCCTTCAAATGTATCATTAAACAGAACAGTTCAACCTAAAATATATAACAGAGTTTTCCAGTCAGAGAAGTAAAATATCAGGCACTTAAATGAGGCATATGTAAACTCTAATAGGAAGTGATCATTGTTTTCATTTTTGTATAAGGTTCCAAAAAGTCTTTCCTTGCTGATTCAGCCAGCATTAAGTGAGATTTACAGCATAAAAATATAGCTTCATTGCCTCAAATCCCTCCTGTTTTATCCCAATACCTACAAAAGCTTGGCAGCTCAAGCACTGAGAGCATTGTCTACAAGGATGACTAATATCTATCCTGTTGTTTCATTGTTTATCTTCTATGTTCTTTATAGTTTGCTTTTTTCATATTTAGATCATAAAAGTCTTGGGCCAAAGGTCATATTTTCATTCTGTGTTTTCTTGATTTAGGCATCTGAACCTCTACTGAAACTACAAAAAAAATTACAATTCAAGTATGCAATAACCAGAAGCAGAATATAAAATTTTTCACTGAACAAAAGGTAGAATTAATTTGCTTCAAATATGTTGTGAACTCGCTGGCTTTTGTCAGTGTCTAAGCTCTACACACAAGTCTTCCTTTATTTTAACTCTGTATGTCTAAACATTACAGCTGCTTTCAGATCCAGGGGACTAGGACAGAAACCTAATGAGCTGTGCTCTGTATTTTTCTTTCTTATAGTGAGGTGCTGATTTAGTCAGGTAAGAGGAAGTTAGAAAAATGATACCATCAATGAGTGTGATACTTGTTCTTCAATCATATTATCTGATTATGCAACTGCACAGATCCTTTTTTTATTTCCTCCCTAAATGTAGATGAGTGTTGTTTAAGCCCTGGCTCTTTTCCCGCTGTGATTTGGGAACCTGCCATAAAACAATGCCTGTGGGGTACACATATATCCCTTAAAAGGTTGAAATAAAAATTCACTAAAGTAGGTGCACAAAATAGACTTCCACCCATAGGAATTAAATGGTGGGGGATTGGCATAAAAAGTGGGGTTTAATATCATGCCCCAGCTTCTCTAAAAAGACTCCAAAGCTATGTTTGCATTTGAATTTCTCCCCATGGAAAGGCACTACTTTAATTTCTTTAAAGGCAATCCTAAATTTTCTGGCCTTGATATAAGACCTGTCACAGAATTTCTTTCCCAAAGTAGAGTTACAGATACGGAGTTAGGTTAAAGTTGTTCTGAAAACTTTTTGAAGGAAACTTCAGGTAACATACCCATGGATTTTAAATGTCAAAAAAATTACAGACATTGGGTGTAATGGCATGTAGCATGAGACCTCATATGTTAATTCATTGCAAGGCTTATGTCTAACACGTGCCTATTTCCTATTGCAGTAAGATAGAAAAAAATATTTCTGTGGCAGCTGTAGAAGTTTAGAGCTTTGCAAATAAGGCACCGTCTACATAACAGGGTCATTTTAGCAATCCAGTTTCGTAAATATTTGCCTTAGCCAATAGATAGGTTGTGGTAAGTGTATTATGAACTATTAAGTAAGTGTAATTTGGAAAGAAGGGAAGCAATAAAATTTTTAAAGTAGTATGTTTTCATATAAAGATGTGGAACAATATACTATATTGTACAACACAATATAGTATTGTTTGAAGGATACTGTGTGGTGAGATAATTCAGGAGAAATATGTTGCCTAGACATGCTGGATTATTCATAGGATCTAAACTCTGGCATTTACATTAGAGTTTAACTCTGTGAATTTGACAGTCCTTGGTATGGAATACATACAAATACAGATGGCCTTAATACTGTAACATAGTACTGTGTGTTAGAATGAGTGATTTAGTAAAGTTAGCAAACATATTCTTTCAATTATATGGAAACGCAAAAAAAAAAAAAAAAAAAAAACTTGCAAGGTATTTGACCTCTATTGAATTACATGATTGATACTCTTGCATAAATATATTTCAAAATTTGGGGCCCACTACAGCAGAAAATGTCCATGGCCTTCCAGGTCATTCAAACCCTGCTTGCTGCAGAGGAAGCCAAGGGTGTGGGAGGAGACAAAGAAAGAATGTTAATGGTTAGAGGCTCTAAGACTCTTCTTGAAGGGTACTCTGTTGAATTGGGGCCCTGGTTTTGGTTTGATACAAAGGGAAATGCAAAAACCTTAGATCAGGCAAATGACTTTTCTTTTTTTTCTGTTCCTCATCTGTCATAAGCAAATACTGGCTTTAAACTGATTTTATCAGAGCTGTTTTGACCACCTTCCACTGGGCTGATTGCTGGAGCAAGGTTAGAGAGTGCAGACAATGGCAAAACTTTGCATTGGTGGTGGATCTTCACTCTTTTTATTCTAAGAACATGTGGAGTTGTATTCTGGTTTCAGTCAGAAAAGATTGCTACATACACCTAGTCTGACTACTACAGGCCATGGAACTGCATCCCCACGAGTTCCCCACCAAGCCTATCACTTCTTTTTGATATATTACCTTGTTTGGCAACAGCACTGCTATGTATTTGGCTCAAGAACACGTGTCCTCTTCTAACAGTTATTTTAATTCACTGTCCTGAAAAAAAGTGGCTGCCTACCAGATGAGTTGGAGAACTCACATGAAAAAGAAAGTAAATGTTCATATTTATGAACATATGCAGCAAAGTTTACAGAAAATGAATTGCTAGTTTTACTGAATACTCTGCAACAAGGACAGAGGATAGGTGGCATGTTGTAATGCATATGTTTTGTAGTAACTAATTAAATTAGTCAAATTAGTCTATTTAATTATCTAGGGCCTAGTTGAGTAGAGGAAATACCTTTGTTTTCTGCATATACAGGCTTGGAGAAGCAACTAATAGCTTTTCTATGAACCTTAAGCAATGTAGAAGCCCAACACTTTGAAAACACTCTGTATTTGTATTACAGGTATAAGCCTCTCCGATTTCATCAGAAGGAGCATTTCAAAATAAAGCATGTGTTAAATAACTACAGTCCTGTTAGCAATTTCTAGATATATTATGGAACAGATTTATTCAAAGATCTTCCTATTGGTTATAAGTGCTATCGTCATATGGCAGCAGCTGCTGAAGAGTAAAGCTATGTGGTTTAGACTCTGTTATTCTGTTAGTAGGTCTCAATCTCAATAATTTTTTTTCAGAGAACAAGTTAAGAAAAATAGGTCAAGTGGAAACTGAAAACACCAGAAATCTCAGAACAAAGACTGTTCTTATAAAAGCTTCATCCAAAACAAACTTCCGAGTTTTTTAAATTTGCCCATTGATATTCTCTCACTATGATATAAATAATTCTTATGACTAATCTGACTGTTATCAGTGTTATTAAGTGCTACAGTTACAGTAGTCACAAGTAATTTATTTACTTTACAATACAACTAAAAGGACTACAGGTCAAACTGGAGGTATACTGATGAGAGCCAAGTAACTCCACCAAAGTGACTCGGGGTTGCACAGAGCCACATGCAGAAGTTTTACATGCACCAGCCTTGCCAGCTGAAGACTTTAAGAGTTCTGGCCCTCTGTCACTGTGTACCACCTGAAGGTTATGCCCTCATTTCTCTGCCAGCAGGAAGGAACATTTCTCTTTAACACACTTCTGGCAAAGTTGGCCAGGCGAACCCAAGTGACCTTTTGCAGCTAGCTTTGCCAGAAGTGGATTAGTGACCAGTGTGATGCCATCTGCCTGTAGAGTTTCAGGGTCATTAACTTTCTGCAGAAGAGGAGCACTGTCTATGACTATGACTTTTTGTGAAGCTGATTTCTACCCATATACTGAGAAGACATTCCAATAATAGACTTGATGAAATAAGAGATTAGCAAGTAAATGAGGGAGTGAGACAAGGCTAAACTGAGCAAATTGCTGAGTGAGAGTGAGAATAGGCATTCTCTCATTCCATTTCTGAACATTGTTCAGATAACCCGCTTCTACCTAAAAGAGAGGAACTGTGTATCATCAACAGAAATCCAACATCCAGATATAAGTAAACTCATTAAAATTTTCTTTCCAACTCTTCTTTTCTTAAAATAGAACTTTTCACAGTATCCTACTGTATTAGTAATCTAATACTATACTGAAGAGGTACAGGCTGGAGTGGTCTTCCACTGAGTGTCATCTGCAGTTATTCCACTGTAAAGTCTTACTTTATTTCAATTTGGAATATTGGTTAAATTCAAATCGTATGTATGCGTGGTTCGATAAGAAAATATGATGCAGAAAGAGAAGACAACCAAGTAGCATAGCACTTCCAGTTTTTCAGCCGAATCAGTGAACCTGTGATTGGCATTCAAAAAGACTTCTGGTGTAAAATGACAGAGAGTTGCCTCTTGAGGGAATGGAAAGGAAATAGAAAGAAATTCAGGTTGTTTAAATAAGAGTGGTATATTACTTTGGACTGGACTCAGCAGGTGTGGGACTGACCTGTGGGAGTAGCTGTTAAATATATGCAAGAAAGAGAACTTAAAATTATCTGTAAAGCTCTGTGAAATAACTCCAGTTTTTGTTATTCTCTTTGTTATTTTTTATGCTCTTTGATAGCAACTGGCTTTGTTAGAAGTTCAGGAACATGCTCTTCTTCACACAAGACAGTGCTCATAAGTAAAAATTACTGTTCATATAGTAACACCAGCACTGTCTTTGTGGCTGTTAAGAGCAAGCTGACACCTGATCACATAATAAGAACATGGAAAGTATCACTCAGTGGTCTCTGGAGCAGGAAGTAATCTGATGCCAGGGGCAGGTGTGAGATGAAAATATGTTAGAGATATAAGCATGGAAAAAATGTCAGGCCCAAAGCTCTAGAGAGATAAGCATTGCATTTTTCTGATCTAACGTAACTTTCAAAAGACTAGTCTTGCAGGAAAACAAGTAATTTTCCTGGAATGTCTCTGCTGCATTTATTTTTGTGCAAGCTTTTTACCTCTTTCATTCATTTAAAAAAAATTATAATGACAGGATGAGGAAAGCAGGATCTGTACCTAAGTTTTAGAAAAAGACATGTAGCACAGTAGCATGTCTCTGCTATCTAGCATTGTTCAAGCTGGGAGATAAGGAGAAACTTAAACCACTGATAAGAAAGGAATTTTAAGAAGATTAAATATTTTAAAAGCTATAATGTATGGCAAAAGTGAAACAATTCAATCGTTTAAACATGAGAAATATTTTATTACTGATTAACTGAGAGCTTAAGATACCCCAACATATTTCTTTGCCTTTTCAAGGCTAGTTTGGATGGAGGTCTGAGCAGCCTGGTCTAGTAGAATGTCTCTGCCCATGGCAAGGGCCTTGGAACTAGAAGATCTCTAAGGTCCCTGCCAACCCAAACCATTCTATGATTCCATGATTCAGACCAGCCTTGAACTGATCTAACAATGTTAGGTAAAAGCCAGTAATAGGAAAACTGACAGCCAGCATTTTCATTGACATAGCATGGACTGAAACGGATCTGAAGAGCTGTGAGCAAACTGTTACACCTTGCATTAAACAAATGAGATTGTAAAGCTTGGGTTGGGAACAACTCACATAATCTCTGAACTGGCAGAGAAGGGACCCATCACACTTTTTCACACCCAAGTGACACACTGAATGACTATATGTGTACAGATCACTTAAACCACTGAACTGTACTTTCTATACTAAATAGTCTCAAACAGAAGATGTGTTACCAGTAATACTCGAGTGCAGCCTTCTAGTACCATTAACCCTTATAACCACCACATTGGTGCTTGCCTATAAGACAGAATTGGTCACTCCAGCACAAATCTCATGCAACACCATTTACTTGCCTTTCCGAGAAGTGACTGCTTAGTTTCTGTTAACAGTGATTTTGTATTGTGGGGGACAGTGGGCTCATAGCACACAGAACAAAAGCACACCACTGGTGGGACCATCCCTAGGAACAGAAATTCTCTCTACCTTATGGTGACTGAAAAGGCCTCTCCCAGGATGCTTTGTTCCAGTATGTAAATGTACCCCAGTTCTGCTTCCCTGGTTGGCCAGTTGGCCTCCCTGCCCCCTTATACCTTATCTGCCATTGCCCTAGAAAATTATCCCTTCCCCGCTCTCTCATTGAACCTTGTTCCTTTGCCACTCCCTCAGAGTTTCCCCATTGGCTCCCACACCCTAGTCCCGCCTATGTACCGCCTCTGTGCCCTCAGACCATTGGTCCCTGATGCTTCCCCCGCCCCCTGTATAACCTTGGACCATCCATTCTTCTTTGTCTTTCGTCAGTGGAAACCTTCACGCGCGGAGATGAATAAACCTCTGTCGCGGAACTCTATACGAAGATCCTTCCTGCCTCTTTGCTGTCAGTTTGTCGAAGAAGCTGTCTGGTGTGCGTGTGTACGTGTGAGTGTAGTGGCTTGCCAAGCGACTTTCTGCTGGAGTTGTTTTCGGGAGGTTGTGGAATCCCACCAGAACACCCCCCAAACTGACATTGTACATGTAACAGATTTCTCTCTGCATTCCAAAAGCTAGTCCAGTGGTCAGTTTTCACAAAGCGTGGCAGCTACAGATATTTAATAGAAGGGTGTTGGTGTCCGGGCGGTGTTCTGGTGGGGTGCTATGACCTCCCGAAACCGACTGTAGCAGAAAGTCGCTCGGCAGCCGCTGCATTCACACAGACACACACACCGGAGAGCTTCTTCGACAAGCCGACGGCAAGGAGGCAGGAAGGGTCTTTGTGTGCAATTCCACGGCAGATGATTATTCCAGCGCCACACATGCAGGGCACCAGGGACAAAAGAGATCAGGAGATGGAAAGTTCCAGCCTATATACAGGGGCAGGGAAAGCATCAGAGACAGGGGCAGTACATAGGCAGGACTGGGGTACTGGAGCCAATGGGAAAATCTGAGGGAGTGGCAGGGAACAAGGTCCAGTGGGAGAGTGGGGAATGGAGAATTTTCTAGAGAAAGAACAGGTAAAGTGTAAGGGGGTGGGGAGGCCAACTGGGGAAGCAGAACTGGGATACATCTTGCAAAATGAAAAAGCATCCTAGGAAAGGCCTTCTTAGTTCGCTCTAACCTGGAGAGGATTTCTATCCCTTGTATTATGGGCCCACTGGCCCCCACAGAAGGGCTGTTACGGCAAGACCTGGGTGTTATAATGGCATAGATCTAAATTTATTAAAAATAAAGAAAATATTCCTAACCAAATAGAATTTTTCTTGATCCTATTGCTATTTTTAAGATTGAATTTGTTACCATGCAGTTGCTGACCAAAATTTCTAAACTATACTGGTAGCATATGATTTTAAAAAGCACACTTATAACTTTGCCTCACTAAACTACAGGTTTATGTTAATTTTACCTGACTCTGATACATTCTAATCAAAATTTTATATTACAATACTCTAATATGTAACTCAATTCTTTACAAAGTTCCTGCAATGCAATTGGAATTTTTAAAGTGTTTCTATGAAGATTGCATCAGTATATCTTGGGACATCGCACACCTTGGGACACAGCACTTGCTATAGAATCTGTATCACATAATCCTTGTAGACAGCAGCGCTGAAACTTTTTGCCTTTAACAACTAAAAAAACTAAACTATTGAAATTCACCTGGGCATTCATCACAGAAAAAGGATTCATAGCCACTAATTATAGATAATAAACTTAGTACACATTTACAGGCTTTGAGAGAGATTTTTCTCAGCCTTCATTGGCTGCAAGAAGTTAAACAAAAGGGAATCTTACATTTTCCATTTGTATTTCTTCAATTTCACCAGAAAGAAACTGGCGTCTTGGATAAGTAGTGGTATTTTGTCAAGTTTTGGGCAGTTTCCCTGACAACTTTATTGCTCAGTGGACAAAAATTAGATTCAGCATGATTCTATTGGATTTGATATGTTTTTTGATATGAGCATGTGTGCTAATCTGTCAAGTAAACAGAGCTTTTGTTGGTTTGGCCGGAAAACAACATACCTAGAGCTTGATCTGTGTGACATCACTGTTTTTATTTCTAAGTGGTTGCTGAGGACTCAGCAGACATGTTCCTATGCTATTTTAGTCTAAGGCTGGTGCAAAACCATTTTTCATCCTAACCTAATTAGCAATAAATGATGTCAACAATCTGAGAAGACTGTTCATGTTTCTAATAGGGAAAAATAATTCTTCCAATATGTTTTCGTGTCTCATGAGTCTGGTGCAATGTGTTGCATTCCACTATTCAATAAGGTAAAATAGGATAATTTCCTTCTTCCATTTGCACTCTTGGGAACCCTGTGGGTCATGACTATCTTGTACATGTGGCCCAGACCCAAGTCCACGACCTTATGCTGAAAAACCTCTGACCCTTATGTTCGTTTGTCTAAATAATAGAGGCTTGCTACTTCCATGTTCACACAGTTTATGAAACAGCCCCAGGTTACTGAGTTCTTGGATTACTACAGGTTTCATGCACTGGATCAGTCTGCCCAGGGGAGCAGGTGAGTCACCATTCCTGGAGGTGTTTAAAGACATGTAGATGTGGCATTTAGGGGCATGGTTTAGTAGTGAATTTGGCAGTGCTGGGTAAATGGTTAGATGTGATAATCTTGGAGATCTTTTTCAATCTATGATGTTCCATGATCCTCTATCCTTCTCATCAGACAAGGATGCCTTCACTGACTTGCAAGGCACAGGTTGGTTATTGCAGCCGGCACTGGGCTGCTCCTCAATATTTCAGCTGTAACAGAATTGTCGCTGAGGAGGTCTCAGGGTACTCCTGGCCCATTTCAGTGCAATGGCAACCAAATGCTGCTTGAAGAGTTAGCTGCAGTAAACTGGTTCCACTGGAAATGGATCAAGGACTGCTTCTCCACAGCTATGATACCGATTAAGGAACTATTATAGTTTTTCTCCTCAGCCCTTAATTTCCTCATGGTTTCCACCTGTCACCTCCTGCCCAGTCTACCTTCTAGAAGGCATTTTGGTTTACCCAAAAGAGCTGGTTGTTCACTGATCTTTTTGATACTGCTTCAAGTTGTGATCACAGAAAGCAGTATAACTTGTTCATGGGAGGTTGGAAGAGGTTCATGATTTGGTAAGGGCACAAGTTTGTAGACTCAGGCCCACAGAAACAAAGATAGCACACAAATCAAGAAACGTTAGAACAAGCTTTGAAATTTGACCTTCTACTTTGTACATCAAGATACTATGTCATGAATATCAATTTCTTGAATAAAGCATTGGAAAGTAATTCGAATTTGCTGGTTATATTTCTACATTACTTTGTGTGAGTGACAGATTTTGCTTTCCAAGTCTGGCTGTGGAATTTCAGCCCATCACCATTCACTGATTCACTTGACTGGAAACTGGATGGTGATTTCATTCCATGATTTTGACAGTGTAAAACCTGTTTTCATTCTTTCTCAGTTTACAGGTACACAGGACTTAATAATACAGCTGGATTGGACTGGACCTTCTGACAACTCAACAGGATTTACAGTGGGGGTCATAAGACAAGATGGATTCCTAGGTCAAGTGGAAGATTTCATCCAGAAAGTATCCTTACCCCTTGAGAAGCCAACCTTTATATCCTCCCTCCTTGGCATGACATTTAGAGTGCAGTTTTCTTCAGGTCCCTTAAAGCTTGTAGGCATGATTGAAATGTAGAAAGAGTTTCCAGTGTTGATGTTGGATAACTCTGAACGCCAGTTCCTAGTTTTATGGCAGGGTCTACTGAAAGAAGAGAAAGGAGTCTTAAACACTATTAACCTTCTCATTGCCCACTCTTAACCTCTACTACCTCTAGAACTCTACTTAGTAAAAATCCAGGAGGTGGCATTAATCATTCAACCTGTTGGTTGGTCATCTGTGTAACATCAGACATATGAGGTGTAGATACAGAACTGAGCAATTTGGACTGAATAGCAACACAAAGCTTTTAAATTTGCATAAACCAATGGAATACTTCAAAGTAATATAAGGTTCACTTCAATATTTTTGATAGCATTTGTCATATAATTTAACTAAGTCATAGTAAAAAAGCCACTGCTTAATCACAACACACAGGGCATGGCAGAAATTGCATTGCATCTTGTTCCAGAGCAAAGATTTATGTATACAAAATAGAAAGTATATTTCTAACTTTTAGACAAAAATCTGCTGTTGTTTTTCAACACTATCCAAATGTTTTAACCATCAAGGCACCTCAAGTGATGATCACTGTGTCTATGTTTCTTAGAGCTGATTGAAACTTATTCAGTGAAACTAATTTGTTGAAACATACTATTATGTCAAAGTTTAAAATATTTCAGTAAAGTTCATGACTTTTGAAAGTAATCATATTGTGAGGGGAAAAATGAAGTGATAAATTCTCCAGCATTGTAAGTGTTGGGAAACCAGGCATAAGGGGGATTTGAACTGGAATCTTTGGACAGTGTCCCAGCCATCCCCTCCTGTTGTAATAATGAAGTAGGAATTTATGTGTCAGTTTAAAAAGTGATTATTCAATACCATTCCAGTGACAGAAAATAAATTGGAAAGCTTTTGTTTGCATGCCAATGTACTACAAAATACATTCAAGTTCCACAGAGGGTTTTCACAAAGTGAAACCACTGTTCTTTGGTCAAGTCTGATATTTTAACACACTTGTTTTGCTCATGGGAAAATTGGCACAGTAATTTTAAAAGGTATTCAGTATGTCAGTGGTTCAGAAAAAGCATGGGTATAAATCTACCTACAAAGGTAATGACACAGCTCAGGAATGAAGAAAATTTTTCATTTGCAAAGTCTTGGGGTCTAGAGTATTGTGCTCTACAGGTACAGTTCCCTGAGTAAGCAGCAAACCTGCAGTACAAGGGGTTTAGTCCATTTCCACAGAGACTGCTGGTAAATTCATAGCTTTCTGCTAAATTAGTTATTTGGCAACCACTTGCTGCAGGGCCTGTTTTTTGCCACTGCTGTTCAATCTCCCAGGAGACACAGTGTGATACTTTTGCATGCAAGAGTCTCTTTTAGTCCTCTTGTTTTGCTTTCTCCCGCCTATAGAAGGTTTTGCTTTAGAAGACAGTATCTGTTGGTTTCATCCCAGCACACAGAACTGAGTTGTAGTAGGTCAGTAGCTTCTTCTGCTGTGTAAAGCTATAGGGCCTACTCATAGCAAAAAAGCCACCAAAACCAAACCAAACCAAGCCAAGCCAAGTGAAACCACCACCACCACCAACAAAAACCCAACAAGAAAACTCAAACCCAAGACAAAACAAAACAAACAAACCAAAAATACCTCTCCAGCCCCCCCAAAAAACCCTCAAAACAAAAAAACCAAAACAGCAAAACCCTGAGCTTATCATAGCAAAAGAAATTACGCCAGTTTATTTGTACTAAATGGCATATGTCTTCTACAATGGAATTCCTAAGGCAACCTCAAATTTCTGTCTTCACCCAAAATTCCAAAAACACAGTGGAAAGGTTTTCTGTGCTATTACTGTTATCTTTGGTTGCTTTTAGAGTTCCACACAGATATGTGTTTTTTCCCTTGAACAGTGAATAGTTTTCATGGCTGCTCGCTAGGATGACCTCTAGATGATCAGACACTCCTGCATTTCCCTGTTCAGTAACAATTGTGTTGTTCTTTCAAAATTCCTTACAAAATTAGTGGGGTCTAATGAGATTTAAATTTTAAAATTTTTTAAGGGTTTTGGAAATCATTGACTTGACACTTAAGCTGCAAAACAAAGCAGAGTGGGTGCAGCGTATTTCATGCAGGCACTGTGTGGTAGGAGGAAACTTATTTGCTGTGAACAACAATATTCCGCAAAGGAAAAAAAGGAAGAGAAAGAAGTAAAAGAAAAAGAAATTAAATAGCACAAGAAAATTTAAAAGCTGTCTTTGTCTACTTTAACTTTATTTTCAGAGCAGCAAACGCTACTGTTCAGGATTTTGTTCTTCTCCCTACATGGTTTATGTGGGTAGGAAAACTGGCTGCTTTCAATAAAGCCACTCCTGAATAAATGTACTTTTGCCCCTGACTGAGATGAGCTTAACAAATCAACAGAGGAAGAACAGCACAAGTCTTCCCCAGTCAACCATTTCTTTGCACCAAGAAGTTCAGTGAAAATGATAAAAAATTCATTCTGGTTTTATTAATGTGTTTATCTATACATGTGCATATAGAGTTTTTTGGTTTTGTCTGCTATGTAATCAGTGCTTTGTTTTCATTTTGTATGTGCTTTTTGCAGAGAGGTTGTGGTCTCCAAGGCAAGAAATCCTAATCATGCACACCAGGATCCATACCTGGATGTGATTCGAGACATCCAGCACTGGAACTGAGTGTCCAGAGAAGTTGTGGAGGCCCCATCCCTGGAGGTATTCAAGGTCAGGCTGGATGGGGCTCTGAGCAACCTGGTCTAGTTGAAGGTGTTCCTGCCCAGTGCAGGGAGGTTGGAACTGGATGACCTTCAAGATCCCCTTCCAATCCAAACCATTCTACGATTCTATCCTTCTATGATGTTAAAGGAAAAATGATCCCTGAGGAAACCTGTGGAGTGCATATGCAATACAAGCAAGGTGTAGAATCTCTGTTCAGAGCTCACCTTCTCTTAATTGTAGCCTGTATGATGTTGACGGGAACAATCCCTTGGAAGCAGCCACAAGAGGGAGCAGGTACGGTGCCATAGAACACAGGCAGCTGCTCTGTAGAGTAGAGGGTGCCGTTCTCTTGAATTCCCTTTCAAAGCAAAGTAAGTTACTGGTCTCTCCAGCAAAACCTCATGACAAATGTCTGCTGTTACAATTTCCCCCGTTTTCTTTCCTTCATGGAATAGCTCTTTATTTGAGATATATTGGCTATTTCTTATTTTTTTCTAAAATTCTTCCAGGAATTAGAATTATTGTCCTTGAAACAGTTTCTGTGTTCTGGTAAAAATAGATGGGGTTCTTCTGTCTGATTAATGTGTTTTCAATAGTGGCAATGAAGGCAGTGAGCTAGAATTCACTGGATAATTATAAAAGAAAGTTGAGAAAAACAGACAAATATTCATTTCCAGTGTTAGTTGAAATATATATTCCCCATGGAAGAAAAAAAATGATCAATGTTTAGTGCTACAGTATCACTAATGGACTGGATAGAAAATAAGCAGAAGCAATGATGAGAAGCTCATTATTTCATTTTATTTTTAGGTTTGTTCTTCTAGGCGTGAGTAATACAAGTGTTTTAGTGAAGTTTGTCTTCTACACTTTCTCTGAAATAAAGGCATAATTCCACAGTAAAAACTCTGAGTTGATGTCGTGAAAAGTTATCAAGTAACAGAAGTAGGCTTGAGAGAAAACGATGTGAAAGAAATCGAGGGTATTATGGAAGGAAATTCAGAAATAAAGCTGGTTTCCTCCATGTTCTCACTGTACTTTCACTGAAGTATTTATGTGTTTAATACTGAAGGGTTAAGTGGAGCCCTGACAGAAGACCTGCTAAAGCAATCTCCTGCATATGCAGCACGGCTTGTTTCTGCACACAAACCCTGCTCGATGCTGCAGCAGAGGAGGGGACACAATGGCACACGTGCATTGGTACAGTTCCAGGAGAGAGCTCATGTTATGATTTACTATAAGACCAAATCTTTACTAAGGTGTTAGTATCATTTGTGTACATATTATAGCACATCTATACCGTCTGCCATACCAATCAGTTTCAAATACTTTACAGATGTCTGTGTGTAACCTTTATTAAGAAATTATGAATAATACTTTTGTTGAGAGATTACACTGTGTCATTGAATGACAAAATGTAGGATAGCCATGAGACTACAACCTCACTCCACGTCAAAGGTTTGATTTTGCAAAGCAGTTAGTGACACTTTCAGGGTACTTGAAATGTAGTTCTTTGTCCTAGGATAGATGAACAGGAAAATTGTTTGTTTAATTGAAAAATACTGATGGAAACAAACAAAATTAGGTTTTGCTTTCATCACTTCCATGATTTATCAATCTAAACATCTAAATTCTTTAACAAAATTGTTGTAAAAAAATTATGCTGATTCTAGTAGTCTATGAATAAATTCAACTGATTCTAAATTTCTTTCTTTCAGCAGTCATCATGAAGAGGAAGCTAAGGCTCCATAGCATGGAAAAACCAAAACCCAGACATGAATTTGCTAGACTTACTAAGAAGACTGTAATCTTCCTTATCAGTGTTAACTATCTCAGTGCACTGCCATGTAAGCAGATGCTACTTAGCATCTAAACATCACCATTACAGTGGTTTTCAAGCTTGAAGTACTTGTTTCTTTATACAGTTTCTAGAAGTGATCAGGCAATTCTCAGCTGCGCAGCTGACTTCATGTAAACTTACTGCACACTGTTTTCTTTTTACTGAAGCCATCTTTATGGCCTCTCGATGATCACTTTTTGATTTGGCCTTAAACCTGATCTTACCTTCCAGAAACTTTGCATTGCCAAGAAAAAAAATATTAAAAATAATGCCAAAGTGTTATGTTCAATTTGCAGTTGTTTAAATTGTATCTCTTGAACGTAATGCATGATGAAACTTTCTAAGAGACACTGCTCTGCCTAGAACTACACATAAGAGTATTGCATGCAAATCTGTAAGCAAAGTAAATTCGTGAGTGGCTTCTTAAATGCCATAGACTTTGTATCTGCCTTTTCACATGTGAAAAACGGGTTACAAATTGTATGAGCCAAAAGTGGGCAAAACATTTCTATTCTGATTCATTTGCATTTTATGTTCCCTTTGGACAAGCATAAAGAAGCAAAGGAAAGGTGGCACTCACTCTCTGCCCTGTGTCAATTTATTCTCATTATAGAAAACCTCCAAGAGAGGGAAATAGTATATGCCATGTAGGGGAATATGTAGAGACAGCACCTTACATAAAGAAATGAGTATCAGAATCATCTTTAACTGTCCTCTGGTTGACTATAGAAACAGCCCACATGACCCTGCTGCTGCTATATATTTTCTATGTATGTTATTGTCAGTCAGGAGAAAGATAATGCTGAGTACTCTGAGGTATAAGAATTACTGTCTGAGCATTTCACATAGATTTTGTTGCTATTTGTTTTTATTCTGAATTTCCTGTTCAATTTAGTGCTTTGGCATCTTAGTGCATTGAACCCTGGGGTGCCTCCAGGCTATATCCTTAGCCCATTCTGCACAAGAAATTAAATGAAATGAAGAAAATGATTGCTCTCAGCCAGCTTGTGCTATCTGGGAAATGGGATTTCCACTACCCCGCTGGTATGAAAGATGAAAACAAAAGGTTGACCAATATGAAAGCTAAAGCTTGAATATATTTTCAGCTCAACTCTTTTTGTGGAACAAAATGTTCTTTTAGAATTTCTTCTACATATTGACTTATCTGAGTAAACAGCCCTTAGTTAATAATGCAGAACACATGGTCCTGTTTTGATAAGCACATCCCCAGGGATTTATGCCATTCAGTTTGAACAGAGCTACTAGTCATATATTTTTGTACCAAAACCTGGGCAGCTCATGTTAATTTATGGTCCACAAAGACTTCTTGAGTCCTTTGCTAATCACTATTGAAATGAAATGTGAAGTACAGTGATTTTAAGGACTCGATGAGGCCTACCCTATAAATAATGTTTAAAAATGTCATTCGGGTTTGGGGATGGAAATAAGAAAGTCAGAACAATGCTCTGGATCTCATTTGGGTAAAAGGGCAGAGTGCACCGGGTCCATTTCAATTTCATGCTCCTTAGTACCAAGATGCTTATCAGAATGTCTTAGCCTGGAGATGGGAGTTGTAATTTCTTTGAAAACAGAAGGAAATGTTAGTTATACAACACTTTCTGGGCCAGCTAAAAAGTGCAGATAAAGGGTGCGGCTTCCATAAAATAGCCCAATGCTGTTTAAAGTGCAGTAACATGCAGTAACTAGTAAAATGGGCTGTGGCTAATTCAGCCTATTACAAGATTCTGCTTGAAATCGTCCAAGATTTCACAGCTGATGGACAATGCACCTGATTCAGTGCCACTGTGTCATTCCAAATCATTGCCTTAGAAATGTGATTAAAGGATGTCTATTTTTCACATGCACAGGAAAATTCTAGTAGAAAGTGCTAGAGGTGAAGCATTTAAAGTCATAGAAATATTCACATTGCTGTTGCTGGAACTGAAAACTCTTAAAGAAAGCACATTTGCTGTATCACAAACCATCAACAAACTACTGCATGTTCCCATACAAACTGTGTTTTATTGCTGTGAGCTTTTGTTTAAGTGACACTGAGCAAAATAGAAATATAAATCCCTCTAGCTTAACTCCTGGTTATGAGAATAACTCTTTTCTTCTTCTCTGATAAATGGGAAGCAAAAAAACATGAGCTGGTGATGAAATGGAATGAATAGTAGAAGGAAGGGTGTCAATTTAAAAATAAAAATAAAAGTGGGACCATGTGGAGAGTGTCAGCAGCAATAATTATTTGTATAACAGAGCTTATCTATCTTGCTGTGCAGGAATACAAGGTTTCAGAATCCTTCTGTTAAGAGAAATTCTCCCATAATTCTCACTTTAATGGTCATCACTACAAAACACCCCCCTCAAAAACGTTCTGGTCCATATATTCCTATTTTGTCCCAAATATTATTTATTATTCTTATTTATTTTCCCTTCCTCATAATGATTCATAATGTTCTTTAAAGAAAAGATCCATGGAAATCAGTGAATGTAATTCTAATGTACTTGTTTAAGGTCATCTGGGAAAACAAATTGCAAATCAAAATCAGGAAAAAAAATCAGAATACTGTGTAATCTTCAGGTTTTCATTTGTTGCAAGCTCTAATTGCACAGTCTGTTTTTAATTGCACAACTCTTTTTTCTCACCAAAAAATTGAACCATTTTTATTTTTCAGTTTGGGGGTATGATTAGCCCATCTAAGCTCTGATAATACAAATGCGTTTTCAATCTGCAGATCATTTTCTAGGAGAAAAATTAGAACCTATTTGTAATATGCAGTTTTTTACAACTGCACTAATTTGTGTGTAAAATGCATAATATTACTTCAGTTGGGCAAAAGAATTAAATTCTTATTATTTTAACATTAGCAGTAACCAAAAAAGTTCAAAATAATGTTAAGGACATTTCAGTTGAAGAATTCAAATTTTCACACTAACCCTGTAATTCCTGTTTCACAGCAGTTTTAATAAACAGTTTTCTTCCTTATACTGTGCTCTTCTGTACCTACTGTGAGAGACAATAGACATCTGGGACTGAAATGAACACTAAGCTGCAGGTCAGCTTGTATATGCTGATTCTTAGGATTATAACAAGAACTATTCCCGAATTTCAGATTGAAATACCCACTGAGATCTCATAAAGAACTATTTAAAGCCTCCACAATAACTTTGCAACAAAAAGGTCAAATAAGAATTGCAAGCAGAGAAGCTGCTGGAGATCAGCAATGAGATTGAAAGTAAGGAAACTGAAACAAGCCGAAAACAACAAGCGTGTTATCAGCCTCCCATCTACTCTGAGAGATTTGACAACAGCTTTGAAGGTCCTCTGGCTGGCATGCAACTCTGCTCCTTAACATCTATAGTCTGTATATGTTTAGATGATTCAAGGTTAAAGCAAACATTCTGGAAAGAAAATACATTTGCTGTTGGTTTTGGTAGTCAAAATTATTATTAATTGATAGCGTGTCATGTTTCATAGACTCTGTTCACAGAAGCACCCCAAACCCAGATTTGACCAAACACCCAGATCTTCTAGGAGGTGTGCAGCCTCCTTACTTCATTCACCTGCCTGCTGCTAAAATGGGATGCAGTGAGCCACCCGTCCCTGTGTTGTCTCTCTGCGGGTGCTGCACTGTCTCTTTCTGCTGTTTTCATTCAGTGTAGCTGACATATGACACAGATTCACAGACATGCGAGGCCAAACAATAAAGATGGTCTTTGCAAACTCTGTTTACAGGAAAACAAGAAGTTCCTGTGAGGTATTAGAGAGGTATATAATGCCACAGTGCCAAGATGAGACAGTCATCACATTTAAGAAGTGTGTGGTGCAGTGCTGCACCCATTCCCTGTGAAGGTACAAGCTCTCCTTAGGAGCCATGCAAGTTTTGTCCTAGGAAAGAACTAAGAGCTCTAGAGCTGGAATGACTAGAAATTATACTTAATGGACAAAAGGGTGCCACAAAAGCCAAAATATTAATCCTGATGTCTGAGCTATTATTGCCATGTTTCATAGCTCATGCTTACATGCAGACAGTGAATGTAGTTTCAGCTAAAGCATAGAGGTGTAAAGAGTAAAGAGTAGAGGTGGATTCTCTTTTAGCAGTTTTAATTCCCTTAATGAAATAATTTAATATGTATTTGTGCAGCTTCCTTCTGTCCTGTCCAGAACATCTGTATGTGGATAACTGTATTGCTCTAACTTATTAATATGCAAAACTAAGCACGCCTTTAACTTCATGGGGCCATAGGGAAACACATAACTCATTATATTTCTTGAAATAAGCAATAAAATAGGTGCATTCATTCTGATTTTATTCAGGATGCAGTGTGGAGTGTTAGCAGTAGTTTTAATAACTACTAATTAGTGGATCAAACATTTCTTTTTGATTTTCCATTAGGACAACATGCAAAAGTTTAAAGGAGGGAAGATTTTTTGCAGTCCATGTAAAATCTTAAACAGCAAAGCCCCTTTCAAAAACAATTACTGCTAATGCAATTTTACCAGAAGCCAGTAGGCTATGCTCATGCTCTGATTTTCCAGCTGAGACACACCTGGTCATCATTCGCTCTCCATGCAAACAGAGGAGCCGCTTTGTTTCAGTGATTCACACGGTTCTGTACAGCTTATCTCCACAATATGAAACGTTTACTTGTTCCAGAGAACACATTTCATAACATTTATTTCTAACACAATTCCCAACATCCATTTTCATAGAGACAGTGACTGGAAAGTACTGTGTCCTGACAGAGTATTATAATAGACATAATTATTGCTGGGATACTAAAAGCAAGCTGGCTTCCTCACTTCCAATTGTCCAAGCAGGCAAATTCTCCTTGGCCAAGATAATTAAGTTGTCTGTCAGCTTTATCACCTCAGTGACAGGCTCTCCTCATTTTAGCTGGTGCTTTTTAGGCTAGGTAGGAATTTCAAAGAACACAAGCCTCGTGAGCCAGCACAGAACATAATTTATATCTCAATGTCATTTTCTGAATAAATCGTAATCAATTTTACTCTAAGATCATCCGTGAATGGGATTTTTCAAGAAAATTAAGATGATTCAGCTAATGATTTTATTTTCATGTGTATGTCCTTAAACAATTTAAATATCATGGGGATGAATTCAAGTGTGAAGTAGCTAGAAGCTGGAATGGTCAAAGGACAGTTTACCCCTGGCTGCATGCATCTGTGTAGTTTTAATACCCTTTAATGGACTTCACAATGGCAAGCAATTCATGCTAATTTTCCTTACTGTTTCCTTAATTTCCTTACTGTCCTTAATGGTAAGAAACTCAGACTCATACCTGTGAATGGGTCTGGTAAATTTCCTTTGCAAGTTTTTATTCTTCTAAGCTCTCAGTTAAGAGGTGTCCTAAAGGAGGAATCAGTTCTTATATACTTCTCTAAAAGACCATTTGATTGGTTTTCTACCTGAAGGTTTTACTCCTTTCAAGGATTTGTGGGAAAGAATTTTGGTACTTCACGCTTACAGAGTTTATGAGAAAACATAGGGAATAATATAAATATGGCTGTTTTTGTGATTGAATAGTGGGCTGAGGTGGACTTGTAGCCTTACTTTCAACACTATTTCTTATTCAACAATGAAAGTAAATAGAGCATAAGCTGAAGTCTTCTCCACTCCTTGCAGGACTTCTGCCTTGGAATAACACTAAAAAAACTCACAAACTATTTTTGAGTGCTGTGATACAAAATACAAAACACAAAACAGTGTCTGCATTTCTGTTGCAGGATTGGTAATGCCAGTGCTGATGGCTCCCCTTAAGCCCCGTGCACAAAGAGGTTTGGCCCTGCATGCCACTGCCCTGGACCTCTACTTTCTGATTCAGAGAGATGGCACAATATGCATGATGTCAGAGAAAAAGGGATTGAAGATAAGCTGTATTTTTCCATCCTTTTCCCTTTGTCTTCTCAGCTCTTCGCTCTACAAGAGCTGTGACTAGAGCTTTAGTTTGTGTGAGGTCAGTGACTGAAGGGCAGGGGTGTTGCAGGGGATTTCATGTGCTAACAGGTGGAGAGGGAAGACCCAGTGTCACCTGGTCTTTGACACTCGCCTCCCAGACAGCTCCCAGACAGCTCCCAGACCTTCTGTACAATTAGATCATTTGCACAGTAGGGGAAAAAAAAGTTTAGTGATAGCAAGTTTTGGTCTGGGTATTGTGTAGGATAAAAATGACATTCCCTATCACTTGTATCAAAGAAAGGAAATGGAAAGGGTGTTTCTGACAGGTGCAGGTCAAGGGGAATGGGCAGTGAAAGAGGTGAAGTGAGACAAAGCTCAGTCGTCACCAGGGGCAAGACCCATCTGCCAGTGGTAAGAATTAAGCTGCAAAGAGTTTTGTCCAGACCCAAGGGAAGTGTCAGGCAAAAGAGGGCACACTTCACACAATGCTGTCCTGTTGGGGTAGCAAAGCTGAGCTCTGCAAAAGGGCAAACCAGCGCTGTATGCTTTCTCACATCATGAGATGACCACATAGGTTGCCTTTGAGAATTTGGGGAGCTATTTATTTATAACACTTTAAAGGATAGAAAGGAGTTCTGCCAGCATGTGCAGCACTGCTTGCCACCAGATTTAGGCTAAGCTAACCTGTGTTTATATCTCACAGGGGGACAGGTCTTTGACATGGGGGGAATTCCAACCTGTCTCGCTCCAGGGAGCTGAGACAGTCCAAAAACATTACATCACCTCTCTGGGTTGCTGTCTGCTAGAAGTACAGCGTTGTCTTTGTGATGTATCAGGATGCAGATTTATATTTAATGTGTAATTTAAGGGGAAGAACAAGGCTAAGCAAATAAAGAATGCTCTGCGAACTGAAACATTCACAGCTGAGTGAGGAGCTCCTTGAAAAGCCTTCAGTATAAACCAGCAACATGGTTCAATCACTACCTTTCCAGGCAATACTATCTAACCACTGGGTAAAAGGTTTCAATAACAGAGCACTGGCAGAGTATATTGACTGTTTGTCATTGCACCACGATGACTTCAAAAAACGCTGTGCTCATATCAGAACAAGCCACAAAATGCCAAGGAAATCAATAGGTCACTTACACACCTTTAGAGCCAGCGGTATTATGAGAGTCACACTGAACTGATGGTTATTAACCCTACAAAATTAAAAACTCACTTGAGTTCAGCACTTTTGGTGCACCAAGGGAGGTAAACGTAACCCAAGGAAATAAGTTTATAGCAATTTAAAGATTTGTAGTTGTTCTTCTGCTTATCTAAAGCTAATGTTTCTGAAAGGTAGATAGAGGAAAAAACAGCCTGTTAAAGATTATTGTTAGGTTATTTATCATGGAAGTTTTAAAAAAGATTTACAATATGCTATCCTTTTTAATTATATTAGATGTCCTAGATTTTTAGGGACCAGTAAAACCTAAAAGATTCACAGTTAAATAAGGCTACTCTATAGAATGTGAAAAAGAAGATGCTGAAGACAGAAATCTTAAAAATCTAAACCTCACTACTGTCAGTTTACAGAGGGGAATGGTAGATATGAGTTCTGAAGTGTTGGACTGGAAATGCTACAAACTCTCTCCTCTCATTCCATTTAACATACCTGTACGACTTCTCTGGGGTATCTGTCATACTCAGTAGACTCAAATGCTAGAGATACAATGTGACATTCAGCTCTACATCACTTTCTCGTTCAGCAAATTAACTTTCTACTCATTGCCAACCAATAAAACAAATTGCCATAACCTACCCCTCTCCAGCTGTCCCGGAACCTAAGAGGGGTTAGTGCTATCACTAGGAGCAGCTGGTTTAACTAAACTTGGGCACAATAAAAACAATATTGATAGGCAGAGGAAAATATTTTGGACAAGTAACCAACACAGTAATAAAATTTTTGCTTGAGGGACAGCTGCTCTCATTTCTTAAGGTGGCAGGCAGCCTCAGCATGGTTCTGCATTTCTCATTACACCATATGACAAAAAACACCATAAAAGTCTTCTTTCATTTATGACCAGCCGTAAGATTGGACCTTCTCCTGGCAGAATCTGACCTGGCCGCAGTTATTAAAACTTCTGTGGCTTGGTTTGCAATGAACTGAATTTGAATGTGCTGCTCTGAAATGAATATGATGGACCTCGCATTCCCCACAAGCAAAACTCTACATGAAATCACATGAATATCACAAACATCCACAGATTTAAGTCCACTCAGTGTTTTTTTTTTTCCTAAAACTCTTCAAATGCTTTTTCAAACCATTACAACTTTTAACATCCATATAATTCCAAAGTTTAAATTAGTGTTATTTGAAGCAGTCTTACCCTTTTACTTATTTTGGACTTCTCTTGTATTGTTTATTTTACTGTACCTAGTTTTTGTAATGTATCAGACAGTGTTCTGTTGCCCTCTATTCAACTTTTTAATGCTATTCATGATTTGACATAACTTTATCATTTCTCCCTCATGTCTTTATAGGATGGAAAGATGCAATGTGTTTGTTGACCCTTTTATGAAAAACTCGTATAATTTTGATCATAATTTTTTTCCTTTTTTTTTCTGCAGCTATTCCAGTTCCACTATATTTTTTTTGCAATGGGATGACTGGATTTATACCTGTTCTTCAAGATGTGAGCTCCCCATGGATTTGTAAAGTGTTTCAATAATGTTCTCTGCTTTATTCTCTATTTCTTCTCTAATAATTTTCAACACTCGATTTGCTTCTTCACAGCTTCTGAGCACTGAACTGATGTTTTCCTAGAAATATCTGTTATAACTACAAGGTCTCTCCTAAATGGTAATGATCACTACAGAGCATATCAAATAAATATTTTATTTCAGTGAACTAAAGTTTTTACTCCATATCTTTACATGTTTGGAACAGCCAGACTGGTGATACTAATTTTTTAATTTAATTTTTAAAGTGAAAATATCTAATGTTTTGATTTATTGGAAATAATTAAGATTTCCACCACCCTTTAAAAAAATCAACAATCTTTCACGATGTAAAAGTAAAATAATGAAAGTATGCAAGAGATATGCAGTTTCTTCAAAACTTTATGCAAAAGTATGCAGTTTCTTCTCATGAAATAAAGCCAGTTCAGTGGCTTTATTTCAGAACAGTAGATGCAAGGACACAAGGATTTCCAACCATCCACAGAAAAATCTAAATCTATAGTTTGGGTGGGTCATAAGAGCTATCCAGCATTTCCGTGTCAGCTTGCTGTTCATTGTGAAGCCTCAATTATAAAAAAAAAAGCATTAGAAGAACAGAAGTTTGATAGCTTAAGTCTTAACATCTACCACTGACCTGCTCTTTGGAAGCAAAATATCACCACGACTTGAACAGTCTCTAAACAAAACCTCTGACTTTTGTACCTCAAGAATTTCTAGAAGGAAGAGAGGCCATCTCATTAACTCAGAGGTTTTGCTCCTACTTTCAGCACTCTATTCAGAGAAAGTGTCATTAATCAGCTTTCTATTAATTTGGGTGGCTGTATCTTGGCAGCAACATTCAAATTACTCAGGGCTTACAATTTAGAAATATCCCCACCACTATATTGAATGGTGATTTATCATTACAGCAAGGAGATGTTAATTAGAGCAGAACTACAGGCCTCAAAATTTAATCATATTTTAATGGGTTTTTAAGTCCTACTAAAAATATTTCCAAAAAATATTTGGTGACAGACTAATGTAATTAAACTGATGCCACGGTTTTTCAAACTTTGAAGGGTCACCAGTTACAAGCAATGTTTCAAAATCAAATCTCATTTTATAACACTCTGTACAATAATTATGGATGAATAATGGAAATCAATACAAAGGCAGGAACAGAAGCTGTAGAAAATTATTCTGGTCAAATCATTCATTAGTATAATCTTTTATGTAGAATGCAAAGATGAGCAACAGCTAAGATCTCTATTGCCTATATTTTCTTAAAATAAAACCTTTAATGAAGCTGCAACCAGAAATGTATTTTCATAACTGTGACCTGAGATATTGTATTTCTTTAAGTACCTATCAATTTCAAACCCAAGTCTGCTCAGCAGGATGAATAGGGCTCTCCTAATAAATCATCCATCCTTTCCACTCGTGCATGAAATCAGTGTAACATGCATGAAAAAAGATAACAGATTATTACACCAAGTCAAAAAGGAATAAGGTGTACCTATATTTTTAAGGAAATATGTTCAAGTCGGATTGCTTTGTGTGCTTAATGCTTCTGCTTCGCGCTTGATTGTGAAAGTTTTATGGAGTAAGTTTCAGTCTGAATGAAAGACCAAACTGTGTTAACATGGCACTTGCTCCAACATCATAGCTAGCATAAGAAAAGTTCCAGGGAAGCCAGGTTGTTGGACTACCAAATTTTGAAAATTAAAAAAGGGTGGGGGGGGGAAGGAAAAAAATTAAAATACAAAAGTGGTTTAAAAGCAATAGGAAGGAAGGAGAAACACATTTTAAACTATTTTTGCTAATTACACTGTTGTCCCTGTGTCGCTTAACAGATTTGCAATCCGCGGCGCTGCGCTGACACCTAGTGGTGCTCGTCGGGCTGCAGTGGGACCCTTGGGTGGATCACCAGATGCTGGTTGTGTCCCCAGGAAGCCAGCATCATCTTCATTTCGAGAAATCTGCTCCAAAAGCTGCATGAAACACTGTTGGAAAGGATGTGTTCACCACCTCCGGCCACTCAGTGGAGTGGCTTCATGCAGAGTATGAGGAGGAGTTTTCATAGTGAGGAAAACACAACTGGAAGAGATAATGGGAAAGGTCACCTGGAGAGGTGCAGCAGTGCAGAAGGGACTACAAGCCAGAAAGGAAGCCCATCACACAAAATGTTCTCTTTCAGCTGGCCACTTATTCAGGCACACAGAGCAAACAGTCTGAGCTTATCGTTCTATGACAAAATCCAGCATCTCTCTGTGGTCACTGTATCACAGCCAATGTTATATCTAAAGAAATTAAGGGAAAACTGTTGACCCAACCCATGTATATCCCATTTAGCTTGCAATGCCTCTCAGATACTTCACTGTGGCCCATGCAAATAAATTATAACTGTTCACTTTTACCAGGCTGCAGTGCATTTATACAGTGAGATGTATCTTCAGGCTTAAATCTGGAGGCTTTACTGACGGGTGCACTACATTCAGGATTCCACTATATTGAAAAGTTTAATAGTTCAAACCTTTAATAAGTTTCAAATATTTGGAAAAAAATATTCCAACTACTCTAACCTGTTTTCTTCTTTCTGTTGTCTAGAGAATCAACTACTTGGCATTTTCTGACATGATTTACTGGTTGAATTGCATTTGGTAAAATTGATTAAGTATGGATTATGGATGAAATCCAAGGACTCAGTGAATTTGAAGGGTGTTTTACCTATGAGTTAAAGAGGGTCAGACCTGAGCATTTAGTTTAGTAATTTAATGGTGCTCTTTCAAAATACTGTTCCTTAAAAATGCAGAGATTCTGTTCTCATTGATTATTACATATTCATTGAATCACATGGAAGTACTGCATCATATATGCTGGAAGAGGTGAGGTCAGAACTCTGCTTGATAAGAGAAACCAGAGGGCAGACGACCTGGTTAGAAAATAAGGTTTGGAGAAAGTTGTGTACATATCTTTGTTTGTAGATTTACTTCCATATGCGTTGAACTCCACAATTACAGTAACATTCCCTATCTGTTATTCAGAACATTGTATAAGCTCATCATGCAGCTCCTGTTCAGACAGGACATTATTGAGCAGACCTCCCTGGCAGCATATGTGGAGGTTATGAAGCCTGTGGTACTATTAGGCATTCTGAGGAAGAGAAGGGGATTTTTGGGGCACTATACCTCTGAATCAAATCTGGGTGGATATATGTCATCCCTGTGAGGGCTTCTGAATACATTCAGTAATTTCAGCCAATTTTATAGAAGGACAGAATTGCCAACAACATTAATTTCAAGTAAGTCTTCTGAAACTTGGAAGATTTTAGGGCTTCCTCCTGCCTCTCCCCAGCGGAGGTGCTGACACATTTCTGCCCTGTTGGTGCCTGCCTGGGAAACTAAACAGGGCTAATACCACACAACCTGCCTAGCCAAATGCTGCCAGGAGGCAAGCAGGGATGTGAGAAGAAGTGGAGGCAGAGCAGAGAGTCTGAGGAACTTTTGGGAGTAGGGATAAAGAAGGTTGGAGTTGTCTGTTTGCAACTACAAGTTTTACAAGGCCTATTTGTTTCTGGGGAAACATTTTCTGTTCATATGCAAGTGGTGGAATTGTCAATGCCTACCACAGCCAATTTCTCATGGTTTGAAACAGAAGAAATGACTACTGGATAGAGGATAGGATAAGATGTGAAACTTGGGGCAGACACCTTGCTCTCACTCTAACTGGATAATATCCATAAGTTTTAATGTCTCAGGATCATGTCTTTCAGAGAAAATCTTCAGATGTTGAAATATTTACTACCCTACATTAAGATCAGTTCTCAAATAGCTTATGTAAAATGATATGTTTTATATTTATTCATTGAGGAATGGATCTCTGTAACAAGACAGTCTTTTAGGATTGACCAAATGTATTGCACTTTTGCTGGTTTAAGATGTTGAGAGTACACTACTTACAGAAGGACTTTTAAGATATGAAATGCCATATAAAATTTGGGTGTGGTTTGTTCATTTAAGACAAAAATATGCTTTTAGGAAAAAAATGACTTCTAGCAAGAAAGGTGATGAAAAATTATTTCTAATTATTGGAAGACTATAAAAGAAAAAACGGGGTGAATATGTTTTTGAGCTAACAGTCCACATCTTGTAAGAAATAATGAGGTATAAAGTGAAAGATTTTGATGTGGAATAAGAACCCTTCCTAAGCTCTCTCTCATTCTACGTTGTACTTGGGGCAAATTCATAAAAGCTGTGAGGAGAAAAAAAAGTGAAGAAAATATTTTTCTTTTGGTTTGTCAATGCTGAAAATATTTACACCGTATTTTAGCAATTTGAACAATGTTAATAGCATCTGTGAATGAATTTCCGATTTGTAGAATATGTTCTTATACATAAATGACCTATGTGTTTGAATAATGCACAATTTTACAAATTCTGCTCTCCTGTTCCTTTTTATGTTTTTCAAGGTAAATTTAGCATTGTTAATGAAAAAGTTACAGCTGTCACATAAGCAGAGACGGGACAATTAAAAGTAACTATGCTTTTCATTTGTTATTGGTCTCTTTAGAAGTGCATGGGGTGACTCACCTTCTCCCGACTTCTTTTGGCTAACCGTTGCAGAACCTTCTAAAAACCAAAGAAGCAGATGTATTGCTTTTTCACAGACCATACCAACCTAACAATCACTGAGATCACTTGAAAAACTCAGCATTATATCTACTGAGGCAGACCAACTCACAGATTTTTCTGAGATGTGCAGAGGTGTACAGAAATGATACAAAGATGGACCAATGTCATGTCTGGAGTAATAACTTGGTATACTGTCCTGGGATATTTTACTACTGGAAGCACCTTTAGATTACATGCAAAATAGCAGTCCTGAAGGCCCTAATACCACTCCAACAAATCCAATACTTTTTTTCCTAGCTAACATAATTTTGTAAATCCATTATAATGCTCTACTTACTAATAAATCTCCTGGTGAAGAGTAGAAAAACTGGTATGATTTGTTCAGACATGCAGACTGAAGGGCATATCTGGAAGCTGCTCTGCAGATAGGGCACAGCTCTGTTCTGATTTCAACCGAATATCCTGGGGGTCAGCTACAATTGTAAGGTTTTGGGTTTGGTGGGGTGTTTTGAAGGGAGTGTCAGTGGATTTCATGCATATCACCTTTCCTTTTTGCCGGTTTTTTACCACTGACTTGGAGCTTTGTCTGAAGGTATTGGATTGGAATACATAGACTAGCAATGATACTCAGTGATCTGTTAAAATAAATATTTCTGATGGTATAGAGAGTCCTCATTTTCTTTCCATTTTCTCTAAGCTACCTGATAAATCCTTTGAATATCTGTCTCAAGCTGCCATTAACCAGTGCTCAGTTTGACTCCTGCTGTGTTCTGTGTATTTTTCTCCCAGCAAAACACTCTGGCCATTGTGCAAGGGACACTGCCATCCAAATATGTCATATCTCTTCAGATAGTCCATGCCAAAATAATTTTAAGTTATACTTCAACTAAAGAATAAATAAACAATCTGAAATTTCTTTAAGTAACCTGGTTCCTATAACTGAAAATGACTTTGTGAAACAGCATTTGTAATTTTTTGTGACAACAAGCTGTGGAAACCACCCCTCATATGTTTCTATGAATATCTGAATTTTCAAAATATTCTGGAATATTTGAATTTTCAAGATAGTCTGCTTTGACTCCTTTGCTAACTGCACTGTTCTCATTCTTCAGCAGTACCCTAACATGTGGGTCTGCTGGTAGGAGTGCTAACCAAAACAGATCGTTTACAATACCCAGTCACAGCTACTGCTAACTCTGATATATGCAGAATGTGCTAAAAAAAAATCTGATTTTCAAAAGTAATTGGCTCTCGTGGTACAAATAAAATACACACAAGTGCTTTGCTTCCACTGGGGTTCCTACCTGATCTCCAGAAACATACAGTTCTTGCTCCCAATATTAAGTGGAGGGAACATTTGAAATCTTGATCACTTCTTTTTTTATATGTAACAATGAATGTCATCTCTTTAAGAGTAGGTCAGTTATTTACGTTCCTTAATAAAAACACCGATTTCCTTTAAATGTGACACCATGCAGCCTTCGTACTTAACCAGAATGTATCTGGAGAACTTCAAAGCACTATTCAATAAGAGTAAAGGCTGTTCATAACATTGGAGTGAATGTTCTAGGAGGGACAATAAAAAGTTTAGAAAGTCAAATGAAATTTTTTCTAGATAAAATTATTGAGCTTGTTCCATGGAAAAGTGAATAGCACATTATGATAATGCAGTTCTTAGGCAAAGATATAGTGCTTTTTTTTGGTATCAGGATTTTTATATTGATATTTATATTAAATGGACACAAATACTTGTGGTTCTGTGGCTCTAGCAGAATTTTTCTCCAGTCTCTTCAGGTTCACTCTGTCTCAGACACATGACTCATAGTTTCTGGCATGTAGAAGTCTATCCAAGTGCCTTCAGGAGTTCCAGTCTTCTTCCATAGAGTAACTCCACAGGAATGGGTGTTCCTCTCCCCCATCCTTAACCACATTTGAAGACATCTTTACATAACTTCATTCAAAACCTGAAAAGGAAGCTCAGATTGTTCCTTGGCTTCCTGTAGGAGCAAGTTTGACCTTTTCAAGTCTATATTTAACTTAAATATTTATGCAGCAAAAATAAATCCTGAGTGTTTTTATTCTGTTTTATGGAAATTTGGATTATTAGCTTTATATGTTCCTTGATTTTTCTTTCTTTTTCTTATGAATTGAAGTAGTTGGGGTTATTCTGTCTGGATATGCTGCTTGGTTGTAAACAGCCCCTTGGCAGCCAGTCACTAGTGGTGTTTCTGCTCATTTTTGGGGCCAGTCCTGTTTAACATCTTTATCAATGATCTGGATGAGGGGATCAAGGACACCCACATGCAGTTTGTAGATGACACCAGGCTGGGCTGAAGTGTTGATCTGTTGGAGGGCAAGAAGGCTCTGCAGAGGGATCTGGACAGGCTGAATCAGTGGGCTGAGGCCAGTTGTCGGAGGTTCAACAAAGCCACGTTCTGGGTCCTACCCTTGTGTCACAACAACCCCAGGCAGTGCTACAGGCTGGGGACAGAGAGGCTGAAAAGCTGCCCAGAGGAAAAGGACCTGGGGGTGACTGATTGACAACAGCTGAACACAATCCAGCTGTGCCCAGGTGGCCAAGAAGGCCAAAGGCATCCTGGCCTGTGTCAGCAATGGTGTGGCCAGCAGGAACAGGCAGTGATCATCCCCCTGTACTAAGCACTGGTGAGGTCACATCTCAAATCCTGTGTTCAGTTTTGGGCCTCTCACTACAAGAAAGACACAGAGGGCAATGGAGCTGGTGAAGGGTCTGGAGCAGAATTCTTATGAGGAGCAGCTGAGGGAACTGGAGCTGAGTTTAGTCTGGAGAAAAGGAGACTTAGGGAAGACCAGGGAAGGTTTACATTTGACATTAGGAAAAAATTTCTTCTTGGAAAGGGTTGTCAAGCATTGGAATAGGCTGCCCAGGGAACTGGTGAAGTCGCCATCCCTGGAGGTGTTTAAAAGACATGTAGATGTGGCACTTACAGACATGGTTTAGTGTGCATTCAGTAGTGCTGGTTTAATGGTAGGACTTGATGATCTTGGAGGTCTTTTCCAACCTAAAGGATTCTATGACTGTATGTAAAATATTTTCAGAAAAAATGTGGAAACATGTTTTAACAAGATTCAGAAATAAAAAGTAGTTTTTTTAAAATTCCCTAAAAAATAAACCAGTTTCAATTTTACGAAAGGATGTCTTCAGTGTAGTTTTCAAATATATTTGAATGATTTCACCAAAATGCTCCCTTTTTTTCATTCTATCCCTGAACGCAACTTGAAAATTGGAAGTTTATGTGGAAAACTGAAAATACAGTTTTGACCTAACTCAGGAAGAGAGGAAGCACAAGAAGATTAACCACATGCAGTTTTCAATGTCTTTTATTTTAAATTTTTTTATTATTATTTTCATTGATTAATGATCCAATATCAGTAAGTTAAACTTCTCAATAAAACCAAAAATAATTTCTCTCATTTTCTGCATGGGAAAATCAAGTAAGAAAAAAATGGGTACAGAATTTGCATAAAGGAGTTCACAGTGCTGGATGCTTCATATTTGGGATGCTCTGTATTCTTGTAAGATCTGTAGTTCTGAGGCCTTTTCAAAAGGCTGACCTGAATTACTAACTCCAACTTTAACAGCAAGGGAGAAATAGTCTTTTGAAGTTAATAGCCAAACTTTCAAGGTTTTCAAGGGAGCTGGTTTTTCATCACACATATATCTAATGTAATAAAATCTAAATCATTTAATCCCTAGTCCTGGAATTTAAGCACTGGACTTCCTTTTTACATTGATCACTGAATAGTTCAGAATTATAAAGAGAATATTTTTTCTGCTATTGATGTAACATCTCAGGGATTGGCAAATCTAGGTGGTCCTACCACCCCTAAGAGAACTGAAATTTTTTAATGGAAATTGGAGCATAGATGAATGAGCTAACAGCAGGGTTCAATTTTAATGACAGCAACAAGGAATTCTGTAATTAAGCACATTAAGGCAGAACAACCTCTTTGAATTTCAGAACATCTCTAGTTCATGCTCTAACATCTGTTTTTCTTACACTGCTTTAATCTGCATCCTCCCTTCAGGCATCTTACACTAAGGGCTTGACAGACTCCTAGCTGACAGTAGCTGGCATCCTTTTAATTGACAAGGGAAACCACTGTTGAAAGAGATTGGGAAGAGCTTCCTCTCTTCCCTCAGGGTCTAAATGCTCTGCTTTTGCAGAACTCCTGCAGGACCTGCTAGCTACAAACCCAACCTGGAAACACAGGTTTTGCAGAATCCAAGGAAAAGTTCACCTGACCTTCTCATATGCTTTAGACCCTTTTACTTTGGATTTTTGCCCAGTGTCCCAAGGGGAAGAGGTTTGGTATTTTATTTGTCACATGTCTTACTTTAGCAGAAAGTGAAATAATTTCTGTTTTCACACAAAAAAAGGAAGCATTGGCTTGTGTCCCACTGGAAGCAGATGCAAATGAGGGTTTATCTAAAACTTCTTGTGCATATAGTTATGAGATGCAAGAACATGTCTGTATTTTTTGCTGCATCAGGCCCATTGAATGTACCTTGGAGAAACATAAACATGGTATAGAAAACTGTTTGTATTGCTCATAAGAAATCCCAAGAAAATATTTTGTGCCCCATTATAACAAATGTATTCATAAATTTGTCATCCAGTTGTGCTGGCTTTCTTTGACTAACTCTCATCATATGCATAAAAACTCTATTTAGGCTGTATGCTTCTGGTTTAGGAACTTTACCTTCCTGTTAGTATTTAATGCATTTGGTGCCATGTAAGTAACAGCAGTGGTTTTAGTCACTTGTACTGCCATTTCTATGATCTTAGTTATTTCACTCGGCTTGCTGTCTATGATTTAACATTCTTGACTGTATTCATCTTGCTGAATAGCCATTACCTGGTGATCTGCTCAGATTAATAGTACAGATGTTTTCCAAAGCAGGCTGTTTGATGTCTATTGTCAATGTGCTACATAATCTGTGATCTGTTCTCATAACCAATATTCATGGTCAGGTGCTGCTGACTGAAACTTCAGTTATATTCATGCACGGCTTTCAAAAAAGACTGAAGTCCAACTTGTCAGGACTACTGTAATGATGGTGGAATGATTATGATTAAAGCTAAACTGATATTTCCACTTCTGCAGCCAGTGTTTCTGGTTTTATTATTTGTGTCTTCCAAAGAATGAAAATGGATTGCCCAGATGATTTTTCTTTCTATTTTTCTTTTCTTTTTGCTTTCCTAAAAAATCCCTAACAAAACAAATGCTCTAGCTTCATTAATCTATTCTTTCTTCACTTCTAAAACAAACCAGCTTCTGTGGATAAAATGCTAAACACGGTAACATGGATAAAAAAGCAAACTGGTAAAGACATAAGACATACATTGAGCCTTGTTATTAACAGACTTTTGAAAACAGAAGCCTTGCTGGGATTTCAGAAGCTGTTAATGGCACTGATACTTCTCATTATTGGCTCAACTCTGTATCCTCTTTGCTAATCACTTTAAATCCAATACCTCCCACAATCCAAAGTAAGCATTGAGCTCATTACAGATTAAAAATGTAAATCAGAGAAACTTCTGAAACAGCAGTAATTATGACTAGGTACAAGTCATAATCCAGCCATTTCTTTGCTTTACTTCCCCACTGTACCTGTTGGTTTTGTTTGCTGAAAATATAAAAGCAGACCGTATTTTCAAAAACCCTCACATTTTTCATCAGGAAGATATGCTTTCAGGTACTATATTCCATTAGGAATTGGAAGCCTTAGGCTGAATAATTTGGAAAATTACACACAGTGTAGTGACAAAAACAAAGTAAGTGTTGCAAACCACTTTCAAAATGAGATACACCTGCCCAGGAAGAACCTGCTCAAGGGGAAGTGGTTTCCTCTGGCAGCTTATTCCAGAACTCTTAACCTGTACCCCACAGTGTCCAGCAGTCACCCGACACGCTGTCCCCAGCAGAGGACTCCCCAGCACCAACAGATGCTTGGCACTGCATCCCCCACCCACCTGCCCCCAGGACAATATTTGTTTCATCAACCTGCAGGAAGCTGAATACATAGATAAACCACACTATTTTGCACACCTCTGTTTTGAAGAGCTGTCCAGGATAAGTAATGTTGGCTGGTGTTGTGAGAGTCTCTAATTATTTTTTTTACTCGGAAACCACATGCAAACTAGTTGGCCCTTGCTGTCTCTTGTCATCTGATGTTACAAAGCAATCTACACTGTCTGTGAGCTTCAGAACACATACTGACAAAAGAAGTAGTTTCCGTGGTAACAAGGACCATATGAAAGCTCTCAGAACATATCCTCCCCAGGAGTTAATTTGTTTCAGATGGGAAAGGTGATTACTTATAAGAAAAAAGGGAAAACAGCTGAGCTATTAAAGGATGAAATAGTAAAGAGTAAGCAGTGTTATTTGTTCCACTTCCACTGTTTTCATTTATATGCATGATGTATATATTTTTATATATAGAAATATATACATTTTTGTATGAACTATCATTGCACAAGTGCTAATAACAAGCATATACTGGATTTGGCAGTAAAGAACTTCTCTGAGGTCTTCATTACAGTACCAAAATATGAAAAATCATTTCTCAAATGTAAATTCAGATATTTCGCAAAGATTTAAAGGATTCGAAGAGATGAAAACACTACAGGACACATGAACACAGATCTAGCCAAAAGATTAAGATATGCAATATGATGGGATTGTGAAAATTAAAGAAATAAAAAGCAGAATAAATAATGGCAAACGACAAAATAATATTCAAAAATAAAGCGCTGTGTGTTAGTATAGTGTTCGCATGCAGATAACTGTTAGCAAAAGTAGACCCCTTTTCCTCTGGAATAACTGAAACAATTATTGATCTAGATGGTCTTCCAGATGTGGAGTGTGGGTTGCTAAAGATTTATGGCTCACTAGGCATTTCAAACAAATTCTCTGTGACTATGACTGAAAGGGAAAACTGCCTGAGCGTCCATGAGCTGAAGAGTAAATGGTGTCCACAGCTGGGCACGGCAGAGGCAAGGAATGTCACACAGCTCATGGTGTGAAAGGTGATCAATGCAATGAACACTTCAGTTGATCACCGATTCAAGAGTGGATATTTGCTCAACTGTTTAATCATCATATCCACAGAGATCCTTTGTCATAACATTTCAGTGAGTAAGGATTCTGCTACGCTTTATAAAGACCTGTCTCTTAAAAAAACCAAAAAAGGTCAAGACATTGCTGGAAAGAGGAGCAGCAAATGAATGAAATTTCTTTAAAATGAGAACTATGACTCCCTAGATGAGATCACTGAAACCAAGGGGTTTCTTTGTTGGTACCTTACAGGTTTTCATCAGCTTGCTTTTTTAGGTAGAGTTTGTTAATTTTTGGTTTTTTTGTTTGTTTTGTTTTGGGTTTTTGTTTTGTGGGTTTTTCTTGTTTGTTTGGTTTTGGGGTTTTTGTGTGTGTTGTTTGTGTTTTTTTTTGTTTTTACTTTGTTTTATTTGGTTTTGTTTGTTTGTTTGTTTGTTTGTTTGTTTGTTTGTAGTTGTGTGTGTTTGTTTTGCTGCTTGGCTGAATTTTTTGGTTTGGTTTTTACAGATGTGTGGGGAGAACCAGTCCAAAAAATACAGACTGGCCTTGGTCTTTACAGAACACTAAAACTGTTAGAGTTGAGGTAGCGGAAATTAGAAATGTCTTGATCTCTATATTCTTGTCATAACTGTGATTATTTATCTGCCATTTTTCAAAGAGACTATAACAGTAGCAATTCCTTCATAAAGTTAAATCTTTTTCTTGTTAGTTCTTAACAGCATTAGTTCTTTCAAGTTTTCATAGACAGTGTCATTTTTTTTTTTCTTTTCAGCTAATGAAGGTATAAAAATTAATACCTGTTTGAGAAAGTTATGAATAAGCAGTTAAAAATAATGGATATACTTCAAACCATTTTATTGAAAAAATAAAATATACATTACAATGTCTCTTTAATGTCTCTATTCCTGAAAAAGAAGGCATGAGTTGACTAATCCTACAATATTGCTATATATTTAAAATGTATGAAGGAATTCCTATAAATCGTACTTTCTGCAGTGTGCCACACCTCAAATTAGCTGGAAACCTGAACTGAGCTCTGGCAGGAGCCTGCAATTTTCTTGCAGAAGAGTTCTACTTTTGGGGAGTATGTGTATTCCAGAATTTCCTCTTGCTCTCAAACTGTTTCTGGTTGCAAATCGAGATATTCCTTTTGTTTTGAAAAGGTGTGACTGACTTGGAGCAAAACTTTGAGGAATGTCTGAGTGCCTTCTCTCAATTTTAAAAGTGATTTAGGCACACTACCTAGAGACAACTAGGTTCACCAAAGATTTCTAAAGTGCCTGAGAAGCTAAATCCTTGTACTGCATGGAACCATACTTGGGACTCACAGATTATTCTGAGTTGGAAGGGACCCATAAGGATCATCGAGTCCAAATCCTAAGTGAATGGCCCATACAGGGATTGAACCCACAATCTTGGTGCTATTAGCCCCATGCTCTGACCAGCCGAACTAAAGTGCTCTATAATCTAACTCTCCTAGATCCTAAACTAAGTGATGAGATGTTGTGGTATAGGAATGGTGTTCCCCAACTTAATGTTCCCACTGAAACACTCCGAACCAAGCATCACTCGCTGACTTCCCCACTCCATTCCCCTTCCCCCTCCTCCCTGCAGTGGGCTGGAGGGGAGAATTGGAGGCAGAAAAAGGTAAAGATCACAGATAAGAACAGTTTACTAGAAACAACAATGAAAAAAGGAACAAAAAGTAACAGCAGCAATACTAATAACAGAGTGTACAAGAGAAGTGAACAGTTCACTCAGGAGTGTTCACAGTGCAGAGCCCAGCAATACCCGAGTGCTCCCTCCACAGTACCTGACCAGAAGGGACCCCTTCCCCTGCTGCCCCCTGCACATGCCCTGAGTGGTATAGAAAAACCTCCGTGTCCTAGCCATGTCCCTCCTGGCTACTGACAAAATGAATCCTGTCCTGGCCAGAACCAGGACTTGAGATGTCTCAAACCTTCCCATCTGCTTTTCTGTCAAACTCTTTCTACCTGCCCACACACTGGTGATGTCTCTGTGACCTGTGACTGGGTTTGCTTTTATATTGACCACTGGAGATCATTTGAAAGTTTAAAATATTTCTTTACTTTTTTTTGTTTTACCTTTTTATCTCCCCCTTTTATTTAGAGTACAACCTCTTTAATACTAGATAGTACAAGTATTTAGAACATGTATTGACTAATATAGACAAAACAAGAAATCTGATTTCTGTCTTTTTCAGAGTCTTCCTTATTACTAGAAGTCCTCAGATTCTTTGTTCTTTTCCTAGGGAAGATAAAATCTCCCACATGTTTATCTTCCCACTTTAGAGCCTTTACCACTACTAAAAGTCTGTGGGCTGAGGAGCCCAGTCTCCTTCAAGGAAGATAAAATCACTTGCACTGTCATTTTTTTGGCTGTGCTTTCTGTTTCTGAAGGGCTGCCCCCTTACACAGATGACCTCTCTCTCCTAAAATAATTTGTGACACATTTTTCATTTCTGTTCTATGGCTGGTAATTTCCACTCCATATCTGCCTTCTCTCTCTCACCCATTACTTTTGGACAATGAGTTGTTAAAATTCAGTGTCACAATTAGTAGCAATCTTGTTGTCCTGCAACTTAATAGTGATAAGCTTCTTCCTGTCTTCTTTGGGCTTTTATTTTTGCTGCAGTGTGGAGGATCTAAAATATAGGGGACACCAGCATAAAGGAAGATGGCAAATCGAAAAATAAAAAATTAAAATTAAGTGCTGACTCCCAACATTTGTACAGAAATATTTTTACTCTCATACTAAATATTAATTATTATTGTTGGTTTTGAGGATTTATTCTATCCTAACTAGGTATCTGGGAATTTTCATATAGTCCAAATAGAACCAAGACATAATTTTGAACTGAAAATTAATTCATACTCTGATATGAAGTTATGAAACCTCATAGTGAAGAAAATCCCCTACTTTATTATCTAACCATAGCTTTTTTCCCCCCCAAAATTGATTCAAGATGCATTTTATCCCATTTTTTCGAGGGGCAGAGCAAGAATACATGCCATTGGAATAGCTGTTGATACCATAAAGCCATCAAATATAAGAACATAATTTCAAGCTAAACAGTGGAATCCTGTCACAAACTAAACACTCCACCTGGTGCCATTTAACTGAAATAACTTCTTCAAGGCACCACTCCCATGAAACATACAAACTTCAAACAACATTATTTTACTACAAATGTGGGCTATAAAACTTGATAGAAAAAAAGGAAGCCATAAAGCCCTCAAGTTCCCTCTGAGCCTGAGCTAGAATCCAGATCTTCCTGAATTAAGTCACTTTCAACATGTTGTAACAGAGGACTGAAGGTCCCAGTAGATGTTAACTTTTATTTTCATAATTCATTTTCAGCTTGGCTGGGAGCAAAGTAGCCACCTCCACATTTTTGGCAAGAACACTTTCTTTACTGGAATAAAGGTCTGCCTCTTCAATGGGGTGTTTGGCGAGAGACCAGGAAAAAATAATATCTGATTTCCCTTACACTTGACTTCCTCTTCTTTCCTTTTTTTCAAGCTTCAGCAAGAACTCTCTCTTCCTCCTTCAAATCCTCCAGTCCAGTTATAATTCCTCTGTTAGCTCCTTTTTGATCCACTCACATACCAAATATTTTATATCTGCTTTACAAATACTGTATTTTTAATGACACCGAAACCTGTGAGCTTTGGAAGTACTTTTTTTTGCCTCAACTTCCCAGTTTATTAGCATCTGAAATTCTTTTACCCACAGGAAGATTATTACGCCAACATCATAAACCTGCATTTTATTTTCCAGCATAAGAATGAGTTTTCTTTTCTTTTACAAGATTTTAAACATTAATCAAAATTCTCTGGTCAGTATATAACTCTTGTCCGTACAGTGTCTTTTCCTCAAGTATTTTTCTATTCTAATTATGAGCCAGTCTATGCTGTAGACCTTTTCTTCCCCCTAACCAAATTTATCCTCACCACAGCCAGAATGATATCCCTTCCACAGTAGAATCCCTTGTATTTATTAGTATTATAAAGAAATGTGAAGGCGTTGCTACAATAATTCAGCCTTCATAAACGAAATGTGAGTGCTGTTCCTGCACTAACCTGAAACAAAGCAGAAAATATTTTTGGTGTTAGTTCATAACTGTAAAAATTATTCTGTGCAAATTGTTTTTTACACTAGTCTAAGCAAAAATGAGAAATACTTAACTACTCAGATAGCAAGACTCAATTTAAGAACATGAGATCTCTGCAGACTTTTACAGAGCACCCCAAATATGCTGCTATCTACAACAAATTTCCCCTGACACAGATCATCTGCCTCATTTCCCTCCAAAATAGAAACTGAAAAAAAAACCTAATGGAAGTTCTCTGGCTTAGGAGACTAAACTAGGGAATTTATGGTCTGTTTGGAGCCTGAAAGAAGCCAGGTTTTACCTGAAAGTCATGAAAGAGGGTGGACTTGGAGATGAAGAATTTACATACAATGCTAAAACACTTTATGTGTTGAACCTGAATGAGAACAACTTTCTGAAAGCCGCAGCTTTCACAAGGGTCTGTTATCCAAGACATTAAAGTTAGGGTGGTTAACAAAAACGCATCTACAAAATGTGGTACAGGTAAGTGTGAAAATTTAAGCAAAACCAACAACAGCAGCAAATAAAAAAACCTTTTGAGATAGTCGCAACTAACTGAACAGAGTTTTACATTACATTACTGTTCTCAACTTTATCCCGTACAACCGATAATAGAGAAGAGTAAATTTGTTATTAGGCAACACCATGGTGCTACAGGGAAATTACATATAATAAAAAACTAATAGAAATTTTAGTAGTGGTGACGTATCAAAACCAATTCTAAAATGCTTATAATTGTGTTTTAAATTCCATAGTACTTGCAGGGATATATCTAAGTTTTTAACAGAATGAGATGCTGAGGGAAGCTCTCAAGGGTTTCTGGAAGCAACTTGTTAAAATTCTGTCACCAAATTGAAAGGAAATTGAGATTAATTTTAAAGTCTCTAATGCAATTCATACTTTCTCTGGGTAGAAAAAAAAATCCTCACTAGAAATGGTCCCTGGTAGTCATGAAAACAACTAACAAAGGGTAATTTATTTTGCTGTTGGAATGCACAGCACTGGTCCCAATTACATTATCAAAATGTCTTGGGGATACTATAACCCAGGTACCTACAAGGTCTTCATGTACACCCCCATCCAATTACAGGAACTGAAGCTGTTGATACATTACTGAAGTTTATGCCATTGTGTCACTAGAATGTGTGTTTTTTCTTCCTTTGTTGAAGGAAGGCTTGTGGGTTTGTTTGTTTAATTTTCATGGGTAAACATATCAGTAGATTTTCTGGTCTAACTTCTTGAAGTATGAGGATGGTAGGTAACTTTAACAGGAGCTGTAGGAGAAAATGTATGTTGCTGCCTGATGGTTGTGGAATTGGAGAAGATTTAATGCACTAGAGCACTGTCCCCTGGATGCATCTGAATATGCACTGTTTTGCAGATGATCTTAAAGACTTCGTGATTGACTTTGAAATAACTTCATGCTTTCATTCCATTTTATTGTGTATTCTACTGTGCCTTTTACCTATACAGAAGGAGGCCTTGCGTGAAAATTTAGGCCTCATCCCTATAAACCCAAAGGCACTGAAGCAACTGAATGATTTCATTACTTTCTGGGAGACCAGAAGAATGTATTTGAAGTGAAGAATTCACATCTACATTTGTAAGGAAGCAGTTTAATTAAAGTATTATGATCAAGCATTATAAACTGAATTCTGTTCCAGCAGAAAAGGCTACATGCTACCCCTGCCATAGCAGTGGTATGCAAATGGAACTTAAAATTTGCTTGCTGTTTTTCGTCAGGAGTCATATAATCCTAGCTATTGACAGACCTCATATACCCTTTTAAACCTTAGAGAACATTTTGATTTTTATAGGTTCTGTCAATATGAAAACACCAGTGGAGGAATCACATTTTTTCCAACTAACACAATTTTTCTGTATCTTTTTTTTAGCTAAGGCAAAGTGTAAACATTTAAAAAAAAAGTTTAAAGCATAAGCAAGAAAGAATAGTTTAGAGGAAAACACTACTAAGCCAAGATCAATAAAATACTCTTAACAGATGACATTCTAATAGCAAAACCGTAGATGTTAAATAGTTACTCTTAGCATAAAACTCACAAAGTGTACCCTGAAATTACTTATCAGCCAATATTGATATTTTTAAGTTGTCCTGCAATGTTGTGAGAAATTCAAAAAGGCAATATATCAGAGGAAAAAAAATACTCGCCTTGAAGCTATAGAAATCTATGTGTCCTTGGCCACTGAAATTGTTCTGGTAAAATTAGGTAGCCAAAACCCAAAATGGGTATTCAAATAATATATTTCTAAAATATTTCCTAATATGGTTCTTAATATGCCTTTTTAACAGGCAGAAGTCACAATTTATTATTTACAACAGAGGCAAGACAATCTGTTTGAGTAAATAACATTAAACTATTTTTTTTCTCTGTAAGAGAAAGATAATCACACAGGATTCACATAGGATTTTGGTATGGCTTATTCCAACATTTGCACATTGTGATGGAACTCTTATCTGTATTTTGATTCAGATAATTTTCACAAAGATGTAGTAAACGTTCAGGTTTTTCAGCTGCACCCACCTTGAATATCAATAACAATGTGGCTTTTGGCTTTTATAGCAGCAAATCAATGACATGTTATAGCTTACACAAATGAATCTACAACAGCTGAGAAAACAGGAGCTTAGTCTGCCAGTCTGAACATTGTCTTCTTACCTCTCTGCATTAAATTACGTTTTAAGTACATGACCACATAGCACTATTTTTATTAGTTAACTAATAATATAAAAATGTACTTTCTGAGAACAGTTACCTTTACGTTGAGTAAAGCATGAACAATTTTAGTTCAAAAGGAAAATGAAAGAAAATAATAGAATACTTTTTTTCAGGGTTATTCCTTTGTCACACCACAATTAGAGGCTGAGCATGTTTAATTGATTGTATTGTGGTATTAGCACTGCCTGATAGATCTGTAATATGCTAGTAATGCATTTTTCCAATTAAATGGAATAATTGTATGTAGAACAGGAGTTTCCAAAGCCTGGGTCTAAGTTTATGACCGTTAAAACCAGCAAGACCTCTGTAATAGTTAGATTTAACTGGACAATATCATATACTTGTGACTGTCCCACCTTTAACTGTGCAAATACTTTAGCTTCACAGCTGGTGCATCATAGTTCAATCCATCAGTGTTTTGTTAAATACTCTAGCCACACTCCAAAGAAGTGGCATCATACTCTCCAAAATTACTGTGTAGTAGGGAATGAAATTATGGGACAGACTTCAGATGTTCACCATATGTAAAAAAAACCTTCAAAGTAAATGATGTACAGCAATGGTCAGTCCTAAAGGGAGAACAATCTGTAAACACCACTTGGATAAACCAAGTTTTAATTTTACAGGTTCAAGTAGATATGACAACAGAAAGACAAGACTGTTTCTTGTGCCAGTTCTACATAGGCTCCACAATCATCATATAAAGCACTATACTCTTAAAGACCATATTTCTAACCTTCAGAGAAATCTTTGTCTTTAGCTGTCAAAATACAAGTCATAAATACTGATCCATGTGACCTTATTTTCCATAATTTGCAATTTTACCTTTCGCCAACATCTTTTTTATATCTTCACATTTTCCTCCACAACAGGCAAAAAACATTATTCTTTTAATAAAAAAAATTCACATATGCAAACAGTCAAACATCAGACCTATATAGATGGTTTTAATAGCAGCCAGTAAATATTATTATATATTTGGTGCAAGCTGCAGCTAAGTGCAGCATTTTAACTAGCAACTACGATCACACCAAGGAATGTGGTTTATGGCATGAGATGTATGGCATAAACATCCTGTCTCCAGAAACAGGAGTAAACTACTGGTGAAATGGTGCCTCAGAGCCAAAGAGAATTACCCATCTCAAATCTTAACAACTGTCAATCAGAAAAATGGAAATCAGCAATCATAGGCTGATCCTGTAGCTGTTGTAGCATCCTATAGTTCCAAACACTTCCGAAGAATGCAAGAATTTCAAAAACATGCATTTATACATCTATCCAAAACATGCAAAGCCATGCTGAGATGTTCATACAACAAATACAGCAAAGCTCTTGATGTTGCTTAGCCCAGCAAACATGCCTGTTTCATCCTAATATAATTAAGATAATTTCCTTAGTCAGAATTTAAGGCTGTCCTGCAGTTGAAGTGGTCCAAGAACCAGAGAGTAGCCTCTAAAACTGGGGTTGCAAATCCTGTGTATGGATGGAGAATTCTAGAATTAATGTCCGTCTCCATTACATTTAAAATTTATGTTTTCATCCAGTAGAAATGTATTCTTATAATTTCTCCTTTGACAAATAACAGCTCTGAAAAAAGAGGGTGAGCTTCTTTGGGCTTGAAATTTGGCAAAATGCTTTTAAGGTCACCCTTAGGAACACGTGTGGTGATGTTACTCCATACGGCCCCAAGTGACCACTGAGAGATGTGTTATTTCACTTTAGGCTATCCTCTTTTTTCTGGAGATTGAATTTTAAAGATGAAAACATTATAGTTTAAGGACAAAGGTTCAACCTGAACATCCAGTTTCCCTGTGGGTTTTATTGAAATTGGTTTTGTGATCTTGTGCCTAAAAATGAATTGAATGCAACACAGCAGGCACTGGGTAACACAATACTGACATTCAAAAACAATTAAAGTGGCCCCAGCTTTATTAATAACTAGGGAATATTGTATTTTCTAAAACAGATGCTTTAGTTATACCACAGAAATTTAATACAAAGCAGTTGTTATAGAGCCAAGGCATATGGTTTATAATGGTGCAAATTATTGATCATTCTCTTAATTTAATTTGCTTTGTTTGACCATTCACCCATAGTGTTTCAGAGGCTATATTAATTATTTAAGCCTGAGATACCTGATAATAGCTGATTACTCATTAATACAAGTCACAGAAATAGATGTTTTGATGGGTAGAGTAGATTTATCCCATGTACCAAAGTGAGAAATTAATTTAAACTAGATAAAGCCACAACTCTTCAAGGTATTTGGAGGCAGAAAAATCCAAAGACCAGTGAAACTTTATGTAATCAGAATGAAATGTAACTTTATGTAATCAAAATCAAACTTTATGTAACCAAACAAGACAAAATTTCTTCCCATTTTTTTAAATACTACTTGAGCAAGATTGTGTTTGGAAGTTGGAATTCCTGGCATGTTTCCTCAGATAAATTCTGCAAATATTTTCTTACTTCATTAAAAGAACACTTCACCTACTAACACATCCACAATTACATCCTATCCTGCTGTCATGCTTCCTTAGATAAGTCAGTATTTTCAAGAGACAATCAAAATATTTTTGAAAGTTTGCTAGCACTTAATTTAAAATGTATCTCTGTACAGATCTTGTATTTGCACAAGACCTGTATTACCCTCCTCTATATTTCTCTTCCGTGGCTTTTTTGTCTTTCACACCAAGCCCGAACTTCTCTCCTTGGCCTTCAACTGCTTCTTCTTTGTCATCCCATTATAGCCTGTCTCAGCCTCTGAGCTACTTTTTCATAGCTTCTGTGTACCTGTTTGTCCTGGAATCAGCCCCATGTGCTATTTATATTAACTAAAACAGCTTTTTTAAATTAACTTTTTCTGTCCACTAAGGCTAATTAATTTCAACAAAGACATTGTTATCTGCTCAAATGAAAACACAGCAGCACACTGTGCATTTTGGGGTGGATTTGTCTGATCTGCATATTTAGACTGTAAAATCCTCATGGCAGGAGCTATGTCTCCATCTCTTCCTGATTCTGTGAAGCAGCACAATGTTGGCACCTAGCAAATAATTTGTTTTAAGAATAATAAGCTATGTTTTGTCCAGGCATGGTGGACATGATCTAATGGTGTCCTTTTTAAGGTTATGTGGCAAGTATGAGAGACAAAAGGTACTTTTTTCTTGAATGAGGATGGTTTCTCAGAAATACTCACATTTTAAATGGTAAAAAATGTCATCTTATTTTTTCATTTAACCAAACTTCTTTTTCAGACCAAAGTTGTTTAAACAATACAGCTGACCTGATTCTCACCTCAGATAACTGGCAAAAGAGGCACTTTGAAATCTGGGACTTCAAAGTGTCCCAGAAAAATCTCACATGGATTGCTGCTCACATTTAAAGGTAAATTAGTCCATTAAAAAGAACACAAATGAGCTCTAAACACAGGAACTTCAGAGCCTAAAGTTAAAATGGTGATAATTAAATCATTATAATAATAGTAAAATTCCTCCTCACTGACTCTGAGGCTTTGCACCTTTTGACTGCCTGTGATGGTTCAAGGTAATAAAGTTAAGTACATCCATACATATTTGGAAAACTTGGGCCTAATTTTATGTTATGTTTTACAGCACATGGTGAAGTTTTTCAGTGCTGAGACATCCTTTTCCTTCCCAGAACCCAAACTCTCTATGTGTACATAAAAATTATTAATTATTTTCCCTAATTCATTATTAATATGTGATCCATCTAAAAAATAAACCCTTTAAAAACCTGTCCTGAAAAATATTCCACATATCACTGCTAGAGGCACAAAACACCTGAGGAAAGGCTGCTCATCAAGAGTCCTTGCTTTACTTTTGAGGGTTTGCTGGTTTCCTCTGCCCCTACGCAGCACTCAGGAATCTGCCACACAGCAAAGCTCACCCTGCCCTGCCAGCCAGCGAATCCACGCCATGGGTGTGGGCTGGGAGAATCCACATGTGTATGAAAACATTTGTTAGAAGAGGTTACATGGCTGGCAGCATAAGCAGGGAAAAACACAAATGCCACTTTGTTCAGCCAAGGATTTTGCCAGCCTTCCTATCAATTGCACCAGCTTTTGTACTATTTGCAGGCAGATAATAACAGCTGCCATTGGTATATTCATTTATACACAAGTGCATATAAATCTAGGTAAATACTTTAAGAATAAAGACGTGGGGACTGTCAAGACAAACAACTGTTTTACTCTTGCCTTTTAGAAGTCCTAGGTCAGTGAAACAGCATGTTAAAAATCCCTTCCCAAATATTTTATATTATTGCTTCAGAAGATAGTAATAATCATAGAAACCTAGAGCTACCAACCACCATTATCATCTCAGCATAGCAGCCAGTTTCACAATGACAGATTTAATAAAACTAAGTCCGTCAGAAGTATTTTTAAGGAAAGCATTGGCCAGACATATGTTTTCAGGTAACTCTTCCCATCCACATACAAACTGTTCCTTAATCAAGAAAGGACTTTTTATACAGATTTGTATATATTGTAGCTTTCATACATATGTATGTATGTATGTATGTGTATCTATATATTATAAATTTTAAACCTGAGAAACACTTCTTCATATGGAGGAAGACATATATTTCATACCAGAAACTGTGAAGTATTAAATAAAACACTCAAATAAGTAAGCCTTGGCTCACTCACAAATATGTGAAGGATGAGCCTGACCTTGGAACTTATATGAAGCGTTCTGAAGGCAGTGAAAAATCTTCAAATCATTTTTCAGTGTGTTTTTCACAATTCTCTTCACCATCCAAGCCTGTTGTCCTCAGACCCATACTGAAATAATTTTGGTGCTAACCATACTTTGGATTTTGCTATGAATTAATTGATGATATGTGAAGAAGTCAGGAGAGAAAATTATTTACAATGGTTAACCGAACACTGCTAAGCTGTGATTTTCTTTTTTCTACTTATATTCAGAATTATATACCTCTACTTACAAAGTCTTCCAATAAATTCCAATGTCAGGATCTGATTATGAATAATAAGTTCGTCAAATGGATTTTGGATTGAGCCCAAAAGCCAAATCAATAGTTGGAGCAGTCATAAACATGCAACAGATCTTTTTCTTGCTTACCAGTGATCTCACACAACAACTGAAATTATGATTAATGACAATTTCTTATACTAATGTGCTGAATGCCTGTCTGGAAAGTATCCACGTTACAATGGCTAACTTGGACATTTATCTGGACTTTTACCTCTTTCAGAGATAATGAGGTTGTACATAAGCTAATGACCAACTATTTTCTGACTGAATACTTCAAGGGCAAAAGCAGCAAAAGGAGCCAGTGTTACAACCGGAAAGAACAGCAAGTGTCCATGGTGGTTTATAAAGAAAACAAGCAAGCATGAAAACCTGTAGGGTGCTGCTCCCTGTTTCTCCTGGCCCTGGTCGCTTGGGCTCCTCCACAGAAGCCTCTGCAGATCCCTTTATGCTGGATAGAAAAATAAATTATTCAGAAATTCCTGAGTGTGTCCTTTGTGAAGGCTGAGTTGGCTGGTTTCTCTGGTTCACCAAACCACCGATAAGCCTCTGACAACCAACTCAAGAACCCTAAACTGGGATGAGGGGTAAATTTATTTGGGCTGTCATGCATGGACTGAACCAGTCAGCCTTCTGATCTGTCTGTCCTCAAATTATGTAAACATCTTTAAAACTGAAGCTGTACTGTCCTATGCCTGAACACTTTGACTAGGGGGCAGGGTTTACACAGAGAAAAAGAGTTAGCTTCCAGATGGAAGTATTTAATTTTTCCAAGTGTTATTAATTTCAGTGGGAATCTTATATAAGTAGAGCTAGATCAGGCCTTCAATTAGAGGGATGAAATAATGAAAAATGACAGCAGAAAATGAATGGAGGCAACAGGAAAAAAAGACTGTAGAAAATAAAATGAGTGGAGAAAGCTATGTTAGGAGAGCGTAATTTGCAAAGTACAATTTTTTTTAAAACTTACATTCAATACAAACAGATTAAAGGTGGACAAAAGATTGTTAAATGGGAGTTTTGATAAGAGATCTGATGTTGTAGGAGGTTGAATGACTCCCAAAAGGAAAATGACCTCTGATTAGTAGGAGACAACATGAGCTGAGGGAAAAAAATGAGAGGGCTAAGGGCTGGACAGCAGAACACAAATCACAAAAAAAAAGAGGAGTAACAGAAATGAGGGATGAAAGCATGACCGTGACAGCTTGAACTCTGGGTGCGACAGGGAGCTGCTGGGCATCCAATGCAGTGAAAATGAATTACAGGAAAGTGGTTTGCATAAAACAAAGAGACAAATATATAGATGAAGATAACAAAGAAATGTAAGGGAGAGTTCATTTAGAAATTTAATGATTTAAAATGTGGCTAGAAATTTTGCACAAAATATGCACTTTTTTCTCAGATACTTAGCAAGAAGGACATTTTTACATAAACTAAGTGTATAAAAAAATTTGTTCCTATCAAAATATTTTTCTCAATATTGCTTAAGTAGAGACTTCTTTTCATACTTTACCATATAAAAATAAAACTTAAGGTTGTCCAAGGAAGAGGAATTTCAGGAATTACAAGATATCTCCAAAAATGAAAGATTTTATCAAGACCGAGTTCACAAAATAATAAATCTAGAAAGCAGGAACTATTTTGCAACCTTAAAAAATAAATGAAAAAAATCTCTAATTACAGTGAATTCTTTTTCTAAAGAAAGTCTTCCTTTAAATAATAATCAAATCAAAGAAACAAGTCTCTCCTTTGTGTCTTTATAAACATAAGGAAAATATGAGTTCCTCATATTACTAGGTTTAAGAATACTACATGAGCTTATAATTCACTTTATTAATTTTGAATTACTTTTATAATTCAGGAAAGTCAAGTGCTTGTTTTAAAAATAGGCATATACTTCATGACGGTTGGAATGTAACTTACAAGCACCGAATCAAAAAGTTATCACTGTCGTGGACCTTTCCCTTCTTTAAAATAAGGCTAGATTATTTTGGTGTCCTTCCTCCACCTTTGCAACTCAAATTGCATTTTCTTTAATGAAGGGAGTCTATCTTGTTATTTGTCTGTGGAGTGCTGAGCATAGTGAGAATTAACCTCACCTGGAGCTTCTAAAATAAATAAAAATTATTGAAAAGGAAACCATGAAGATGGTGTTCGAAGCTGTCCACAAATGCCCTATTCAAAAGAGCTGTGAATGGCAAATATTGACTGAGTGTATTCCAGATAAATCAGAATAAACCCATTGTGCTGTGTAACATTAGGATAAAAAACAACAAACCCTTCTGCTTCAAATGGATCCATAGTAAGACAGAAGCACCCATTTTTTTTCTTCACTGTCATAATCTGGAATCAGTCCTAATCCCAAACCATTAACTTTTATTAATGTCATATTTTTTAGATGCTAGCCAACTCAGCATATTTTTAACATAATTATGGTTGTGATTTGGTATTTTAACATGCAGTATATCTGTATAATTGCAAACTATACCTCAGAGCTCACTTTTCAGTTCCTAAATTGAACTGAAAAGCTCTGTGGTATTGTTTATGGAAATTTCCATATGTTTTAGACTTTTGACCTAGATTACTTAATGTTTTCCAAACAAGAACTTCCCAGACTTTACCAAGAGAGTTGTTAGGGAAAAAAAAACCCACAGGGGATTAAAAAGACCCCCGCATTTTATTAGGTTGTTGTTTTGTTTTTGTTTTTTAAGTTAAAGATCTTGTAGTGCAGAGGAAAAATAATTTCTGACAAAACATTGCCACTGTGCTGAACAGCTGCCTGTATGGTAATAGGTGCCAGTATCCTTCTGTGATAAGTACCCCATGAACTTAAATAAACAGCAATTTATGCTAAGGAAGTTATCAATAAACAAACTGAGCTCTATGAATAATTTTATCTAGAGATGGCAGTAAAGAAGTGCAAGTGCAAAGAAGACTTAATAGTTTATAGAACCTGTTTTCTTCATCTTGCTGCAATCCTCAAAATTATTTTTCTGTCAAGGACAAATAAAAAGACAAAGCCAGAGTCCTAGTATAAGAAATGTGTATTAATTTATAATGTCCTACTTAATGGCTTCAGTGGATGGTAACAGCAGGGCTTAGAGCCCTGTGAGTTATCAAAAAGGGTTAGCCTTTCCCTGAACATGTGCATGAATAAGCAGTGGTGGAAAGCTGAAGAAAAATCTGGAAGCCTCTGATCTCAGGTTACTGCAGTTCTTTTTTTTAAAGACTTACTTGACCTTATGACAGCATGTCAGCAAATTAGATTTAGGTAATGCTGTTCCCAAGAGCTCTAATTATGGCTCATATGTATATTCTGCAATTCATTAAAAAAACATGCATTAAAACTGCCTTACTGTACACTAATTTGCATACACATCAAAATAGAATCTGTACAACCAGAATCTGCAGAATGGCTTTAATTTTTCTGAAGCATTTAGATATTTCATAAATTCTCCTAACTATTATTCATTGTTGACATGCATTTCTTGAACTGTCTGAGCAAGGATAATTTACATTTGTTTTTGGAAGTGGCTAACACAGATAACTGGTCTGCTCAAGAACATCTAGTAAAATGAAATATAATTCTTTAAAAAAAATAACTGAACAGATTGCCCTGGGTGTGACATCTATGGAGGACAACGAGAATACAGTAATGAGAATGGCTTATGCTTGCTATTCCTCATTCACACTGAAAACTTGTCATAAAAATGGATTACTTGCAGTTCTGTACTGTTTGCAATTCTTGCCTTGTCGTGGTAATAAGACATTAGAAGTTTAATATGTCCTGTGAAATACAATGGCATATAAAGATGTGTAGATATCAAAATATTTGCTACCTCAACTTCTCTTACTGTGTATATCCCAGGCTGACAAATAAACATGCTGTCTACTGCTTTCAGGTTTCTGGGAATAACAGTACATGCTCGCAAGGACCACAGATATCTTCCTTGACAAATGGAAAAAGCCCCACTGAAGGTGATAAAGACCTTGGGTGGGTGACAGTAGCCAGAACTGGGGTTACCTAGCTGATGTGGATGGAGTGTTCTTGTACTAGTGGCCCAGCTGCTCTTCACTTTTACTAGCTCCAGAGGAAAACCTGCAAGCTGCTGCAATTTTCTCAAAATGTAAGGGCGGTTCCTGGCTTCCAGTGACCACAAGGAGACCCTATGCAATTTGTCAAGACATCTTTGTATTCGCTTATTTACTAATGGGAATTCAGTGTTCAGGACTGAACCAAATCCAACCAAGGAATCTGAGGATACAAACCAAACAATTCCAAGTGAGATGCTCCATATCACATCGTAACTCACATGGCATTAGGCTTGGATGGCCATACCCTAAACACATACTCCAAAGCTGACAGAAAGGAGTGCAGAACTGTGGAGGTAAGTCATCTCTCCCTCTCCCCCACTCACCTCCGCTTTCCCCTTATCAGGGTTTGCAAGCTAGGGTGCTACGGCTTCTGTCACCACTGCTGTGTTGCCTGTGGGTGCTCTGTTCATGGACTGACACTGCAGTTACTTAAAAGACTGTTAAATTAACATTAGTAAGACTGGGACTAAGCCCATAGCTATCAAAATCTACATTTTGTGTTTTTAAAATCCCTTATAGTTACTGAGTTTTCTGAGCTGTTCAGTTCAAATGAAATTTGTCTGAATAACCTCAAACTTGAAAAGAAATAAATTGAGAAGAAAAGATATTAGAGTAAGGCCAAAAAAAAGTCAGACCAAAAGAAGGTTTTCTGTGGCAAAACCAGTATAAATTAAACAAAAGCAGTGCAAATCTATGTTAACATTAGAAAATGTGCCACAACATTATCCTATAGAACCATTTCCCTAATGTAGGAGTGTGTGTAATCCTTCCAAAAATGTCATTAGAAGAGAATTTGTCACCCCAAACTTCAGTTACATTTACAGTAGAATATTTGTACAAGCTGTTTGCTGAAATATGTCTGATTCCTCAGTAAAGAGAGGAAAGGCAAGAAGCTCTAGCCTGTATTTACCATGGCACACACTCAAGATAAGCCTTAAAATTACCTTTTGGTGTCCAAACAGTGTGGTTTCCCCATCAAAAGGTTATTTGTTATAAAAGAGCTTTATTTGGCAAAACACTGAGAACATTCACTTTCTAATTAGAGCAGCAAACTTCTGAGGCCAGAGTTATGGCATTTTATAATGCTTCTTTTCCTGATTATAGAAGAAACAACAAGTGCAGCAGAACCTATTTCATCCCCAGGGAATTTCCCATAGGTCAGTTACACTATGAAAAAATAAACCCAGAATTGTAACACTGAGTACACTTTCTTAACATCTTGAGGACTTTTTAAAAATGTATGGAGCTTAGCTCCTGATGTTTTTTCTTTGTTTACTCTCATAGAGCTAGAAATTTTAAAAATGCATTTCATTAATTTCCTTTTCTTATATATTCATATCCTTATTTTTATCTCCATTTTTATTTGGAGTGTATTTGCTTTTAATTTTATTAGTTAGGTGGAAGTGGTTCAAATGTAAGTTTAAGTGTCTTTTTTTTCTCTGTCCTTGAAGGAATGGGACCTGTTGTTTTATTGGATATTTTAATAATTCGTGCTGCTCCCAGCTGGATATTCTGCTGAGTGATTGCAAGTCTCTAGGTAAAACTAATTCAGATCTAGCTGATTGACTGTGAAAATTGTATCCAAACCTCCCTAAAATAATACATGACCAAATGACACAATTGACATTTAAAAAAAAAAAAACAAACCTACTAGATTAAACTAGATTTATTCTTTCTAAAAAAAAATAAAAGTAAAAAAAATTTGTGTGACTATCTTCAGTTTTTAGACAAAACAAATTACATTCTGCTTATCATTTCACATGATAAGACCCACTAAGCTCATTAATTAAAACAGTCACAAAGCAAATGCAGCAGTTTTGAATGAGTGCAAGGTCAAAACTGTCTGTCTTTACGGACCAGTATTTTTGTGAGAAGGTCGAGGGGCTCATTACCTGCCCCAGAGTCCTCTGCAGCTCAAGAGTTTGCTCTCTCAGAGCGGGGTTAGAGGCAATGGTAGTTGTCCAGATTGTGTTTATTTTTAGATATCGAGGGTAATGAAGTTCTGCTTCAAACACCCCTGTACCTGAGAGTGTAACATTTTGCAAGCCATGTAGGTGAGGTTCAGTTGTAATATTTAAATGTTTGAGAAGCTCATCTATCTAAAAAATGCCATAGATCATCTGAAGGCTGGGCTGCTAGGGAAGATTTGTTTGTCTGGAAGCAGCACGGCAAAGAGCTAGAGGGCCTTCATATTGAGGCTAAAGAATCTTTTCTGGAATAAAATGCATTAAATGTATTAATACATTAATTAAAAACATTTATTTAATACATTAAATGTATTTGGTAGTTAAACTACCAAAAGCCTGTTTTGTTTTGCAGTATGAAAAACACCACTGGTTTAGCTTGAGATTCATTTTGGATAACACAAAAGAAATTTAAAGAAAAAATCCTATGAAAAACCTGTCATATTGATGTTCTAGAATAACGTAAGTAGAAATAGTTTAAAAGAGGGTTTTAAAATAATAAGGTAAATTGATAATTTCTCATGGAATCATCCGTCATACCTAAGGAGTTGGGATTATAAAACCGAAAGTGAGTTTTGGAAGACACACAAAAACATCCATTTGAGCATTGGTAATAGAATTAATCAAGGCAATTTGCAAAGGAATAAACCTGAAATGCTAATGGAAGGGAAAAATATATCTAAGCATTGTCCAGCTTATGAGAGTTTTAAGGTTCGCTTATCAAAAAAGATGTGTAATTGAGTTCTTCCTCAACCTTTAAAAATGGAAGTATAATACAGAATATTCTTACCACTGTTCAGGTCTGCACTGGTGTAACATCTTGAATAGTATGTCCACTGTGAACAGGTTCCAGCAGTACTAGAAAAACTAGAAAGAAAATATAATCAGTACTATTGACCAGTACTGAGAAATTATGAAGAGAAATTATGTAAATTTGGATTTTTCAGATGAGAAAACACAGTTAAGGAAGGCTGTAATGGAGGTCCATTAAAATGAATGATGACTAAAACTTTTACAGGCAAAGAGGAAGCAGCATGCAAACAAATTATTTTAAAAACAAAGCAAGTGCTTTTATAAAGAAAAGAATTAAATCGTGGTAATAAATACCACAAATGTTGCGGAGCCCAAAATTATAAAAGGCTTCAAAAAAGACCAGAGCATTGTCACAAAGTATAGGCCCATCTGTAAGTCGTGTGGTGGTCTATGCCCACTCTCTGTGACAGTTAATGACATGAGAGACAGCAAAGCAAATGTTACAACAAAAAATGCAGAGATCATCCCCTTGTGCAGCATGTTTCTCACTCCCTTTCTTCAAACCTGTTCTTATAAGGATTATGATATTTTCAGAAATGCTCCAAATAGCCATGACTTTCTGTAAAGTCTCTTCCTTCTCTGCAACCGACTTGAACTCTCTACCTGAGGCATCTAGCCCTTTCCTCTCTGGTGAGCTGACACACTGGCCTATTATTTTTTCTCGGTTTCCACTTCTGGTCAACAGGTGGATTTGCCCATGACAGAGGTTTCCTGTATTTTAATTTGTTTTGACAAGAGAATATAACATGGCAAAGGGATGGGAAAAATATCCTAGGAGAAGAGAACCTTACCTTCAGGTGGGCCTAATAGCGTCCTTCCAACAAGATCAACAGGAAGATGGAGCAATGCCCTTTGCAGCAGTGAATGACTGGAACATGAGAGATTAAAGGCACAAGCTGAAACAAGAAAGCCACAGAGAGGGCAGAGTGGAAAAAAATCTTTGCCTTGTGGACATCACGGTATGAAATGGGTTGCCCAGTTAGGTTGTACAGTTTCCATCTCTGGGGATTTTCAAGACCCAAATGGTTAAAGCTGTGGTCTGATCTCACAACTGAACCCAGTTTGAGCTAGGCTCAACTAGAGATTTCTTGGGGTTCCTTCCAGCCTGAATTTTCTAGGATCCTATATTTGGCACTATCATGAATTTGATCCACACGCATAATCCATAACAATTAATATAATCAGCAATTAATGTAAACAAGATTTAAAACCAACACACAGTTTGAATATGCAGAAAGAGTGTGTTGCTTGTTGGACATATTTCAGAATGAGCAAGTGGCCCAGGGATGTTTCAGTTGTAGATGGTTTCCAAGAGGTAAGGGATGATAAAAATGAGTAACTGGGGAGGAAATGCCAAAACTTGTAAGGCAAGAGATAGTCTGATGATACTGCAGTGCTTTTCCTCCACTTCTCCTACTCTGAGGAATGTTTTCACTGTAGCTCAGTTATGGATGTTTTATCCTGTGAGTGATGGATGAGAAAATTCTGAAACTCGGAGGTTTCAAAGGAAGAAGGCACCTATCTGAAGATACAGAAAAAAAAGAAAGGTAGAGTTTGTTTATTCTGGTATAAATAGTTTTAATTTGACATAAATAATAATTTATAAATATAAATTCAGTAAAAAGAATTAATTCAGTTTCCCTTTACTACCTGAAGATCATAAGAGAAAAGTCTAGTGGAGGGTCTTTCAAGAAGGAAGTGTTATGAAAAACCTATTTCCTAGAACACATAATGGTGGGATTGAGTCAATAAGATAAATTGGTAAGAGTGTGATACAGCATCTTTTCCCTCCACCTGTCAGTTGGCCATGGGTTTCTCAGTCTTGGTCATAGCACTTTACATGATACGAAAACTTTCTATTCTGTTTTTTAAAACTGTTGGGGGATGTAAAGGGATTGTATGTCAATTCTTATCAAGAAATACAGTGGAAATTGTCACTTGAAACAGCTTGCATGTTCTTTGAAGGTTGTGTTGGGAAACTGACAGCTCAGCATTGTGTGTGACAGACACCTCATATGCAAATGTAGGAGGACTGCTTTGACACAGCACATTCTTTGCAAGCAGTGGAAGAAAGTCTGCATCAGTGTTTTCTGTTACAGAGAGGATACAACATCATGGTCTATGTACCCATGACTGAGGATAGTGGTGCTCATGTTCTTACTACAATCATTTTTTCTTAAAGAGTATTATTTGCTCCACAAGCAGCTTAACCTATAATACCATGAATATTTTATAAGGCCCTTGAAGGAAGCATGTTCCAGCACTCCAGTATGTGTTATCACAGGAGATGGATACTTTAAAAGCTCTCATCCCCATCCCCTTTGTCTCTAACTACTGTTTCCTATCCTACATCTCAGCGTGTCATATCAGTTATGCCCACAGAATTGTTCATGAGGCTGCTTTGTGAAGTGGATCAAAAAAATTATTTAGATTAAAAATCATGCTCCAAAACCCAGGATTATTTACGTCTGACAGGAGGAAGATGGAAATTTTATTGCAAATGTTTGAATAACTGGTAGACTGGATACCAATATTCCTTTCCAGTGCTGCTTTGTTCCTTATTTTGTATCTACATACTTCCTACGGGAAATAGCTAGGTATGAGCTTACACTGATATATGATTACAGTCTGTTGGACCTTAGTTTGCCACAGACATTGCTAAATAGTTGATCTTTTTATTTTGGTAAATGCTGGAGTTTCTAGCTTTTCAATGCCTATAGCTGACAAATATCATGAGTTCTAAAGTATATCAAGGTAAATATCTGTATTTTTTAAGCTGAATACTACAAACAGAAATAGACCATAAAATAAACTGACTAATTTTAACATTAAGTATTAAAAGGGAAATATAATCTGGATGTAGAGATTTTCCATACTGACATGATAAAATATAACTCACTACACAGAGGAAAAAAAATCTTTTTTATAATATATTGTATTTTACAGTCTTTGGATGTATAAAAAATTACAGCATATTGTCACTCAATGTTTGTAGTAACTAGCTGGAAACATGCAATTAAAACCAAATAGCAGCCTGGCCAGCTCTGCTAGGGTACTTCTCTGGGACAACAGTGTGTGTTCACACAGTATATAGACTCAGGGGGATCTTGAACAGTGCAGCCGGACAATCTTATTTACTTCTGAGATTCAAATGCACACATTTAGCAAAGCAGACAGCATAGTGAAGTCTCAGAACTAGTTTGAGAGTTAATTTGATAAAACCTGAGTATTTAACTGGAAGAACCAAGTCAAATTATACCTCAAACGTTTCAGATTGTCAAGAATTATATTAATTTTTGTGAAAGTTTGGACATACTTTAAGCAGAAAGAAGTTTCCCTACCTCTTTGCTAATATGATGATGTTTGTTTAGTTATATATCAATCATATATCAGCTATGAATTTTCAGCTGGCATTATCACTAATGAAGTGCTATAATGTTTGTTAGAAATATCTGTAATACGTTTTGTTTATCAAATTTTTCAGCTATGTGGTTATAGTATAGATAATTAATAACAGTGGGACATTCTCGGAGTCTTTCACTTAAGATATGATAATAAATCTGTCACAATGCATCCTGAAATGGAATATGGAACATACGGTGATATACTAAAAATAGTGGGGGAAAAAGGAGAAAATGTGAGATGTCAGTGACCACAAAAACACTGAGTTGCTAGTGTTTCAGAAAACTGAACTGGGATAGGCAGCTTTCATTTCAGGATGACCATATGCATAATACTACTTCCAGCTACTATGTGAATAGTGAGACAGGTAAATTGCAAGCTCAGGAAATCTGCCCAAGTAATCCATTTCATAGAATTAAATATGATTGTACTTATAACCCGTGATCTTCATGAGGGGAAAGCCTTCAAGACATTCCATGTGGAATCAATGGCTACAGCACTGTGAATTTATTAAACCATCTTGCCACAATGTCAGTGATTTGAAAATGCACACAAAACTTGGAGATATCACCCGTGCTGAAGAAAAAATATGTTCACAGGTCTCTCCAGAAAAAGTACTGGTTATTTTGATACCAAGCAAGGAACATTTTAGGTTAACACCTGAAAGTTTGCTATAATTTTACTTTATGTTCTGTGTTGCTCTATACACAATCTGTTTACTACAAGACTCTATTCAGTAATTTACTAGAAAGCCAGCACCAAAATCCAGCATTTTTGATCTGATTACTAGATCAGTGGAAAATGCAGATTGCAGAAATATCACCAAAAACCATATTTTGACTCCTATTTCTTCTAAAGGCTTGTGTTAGGCTTCATTTCTTTCCCTTGGATCACCGGGAAGAGGACTCTGAGCCAAATAGGAATTTGCAGTAAAGATGGTAGCAAGACAATGCAAAGGTCACCAACACTGCAAAGTCAACATAACCTTCCACCTATTGATTCTGCAAATCAAGAAACTCAGAAGCTACTGCAAGTAAATCCAAATCCTATAAATATCAGGAACATGAAGGTTCCAATAAATAATTCCTGTCAAAGTCAAGTCTATAAACAACTTGTTAAAACACGTCAAACTGTCAACCATTCTTTATATTTTCAGTCCCCTTTCCAGTATAGGAAGATAAAACAAGGACTTGCTGATATTACCCTATAGAAGGCTGCTGGACATGCTGGTGCCTTTCCAAAGGTCCTTAAGAACTTTGAAATAGAAAGGATCTGGCAAATTTCTTTACAGTACTCATCTCTCTAGCAAGCTATCCAAAGAATATACACTTGGAAAAGTTATGATCTTGGAAGCAAGAAAGCAGTTAATTCTACCCTCTAGAAGTCAATATATTTGACCATACAGTGCCTGTCATAGCTTGTTAGAGAGCTTCCTTCTCAAGCACCCAGCCTTAGAAACAGTTGCCCTAATAGAGCAATCAGAGATTGTTTAGTAACTAGCTCTGGTAAAGTTCTAGCATACTCCACTTTTACTGAATACAGCTACTGAAAGAAATTCAAGCACATTTGCATTAGTTACATTTAAGTGTCAAGTTTTGCAGGGAGGGATGTCTGACAGTTAAGCTTATTACTTTGTTACCAAGCATCCTTAACTTCCATACAACTCTTACACTTATGGTGCCCAACAGTAGAAAATCTGCATGCTTAATCAAATTTCTGAATGAAGGATTTCCTCAAGAGCTATTACTTCTCACTCACCAATAATCTAACTAGTCTCCTGCAAGTTTATGTCTGCAAATGACATTGCACTTGCTGCTGAGCTTGGTGTGTGCTCTGAGATCAGCAGACATTTCACTATGGTCCTCAGAGCGTGAGAATATATATATCCTAATAGAAAAATTAGAGCAGCTCTGAAGAAAAATAACATTGATTAGCTCACATCTTCATGGAAAATTCTCTTCTCCCCAAGGACAGGGTGGATCCATCTATTCTACCTTCTGGGAATGGCCTATTTCCCAATAGCCACCTGCAAAAGGTTATCCAGGCATTTGTCTCGTACCTGACAGGCTACTTGGTAAAGGCTAAACCGTGTCAATGAGTTTAATAAAAAATAAACAGCCAGGGCAGCTGTGATCCAGCGCTCAACTCTATCCTCTGGCTCTATTTATGCTTTATTCCACAGCATAAATGTAGACTTAGAGAGCAGCTTCATAATTTAGAAACCATAACTTCAGCTTTCTTCCAGAACAGGCAGAAAATCATAGTAAAAAAAAGTAGGAACTGGTAGGAAGTAATAAAAAGCCTCAAAATGTTTTAGAGGAAAACAGATTCAATTCCTGGATCAGAGAATAACTCAGGATGGAAGGGACTTCAGGAGGCCATCTAGGCCAGCCTCCTGCTATAAGTAGGGTCAGCATGGAAAAAGGACCAGGTTAGGGTTGCCTGCCGAAATGTGTTGGAATCTGACTGAAAGCCACTCACAGATGCCAAACACATTTTGAGAACAAGCCAAATACAAGAGTCCAGACCTAACCATTAGAACGTAATGGGAACTACCTGGGGTAGCATTATATGTGCCCTGAAGATTTTAAAAGAAGGATTTGTCCTATCTACAGCAAAGAACTGCTCATCTGTTTGATATAAGGGCTCTCATACATAGTTGATCCCCCCTGAAATAAATAGCTCTTTGAGAGTAATAAGCAGTGCATTAAACTCAAATCCAATTCCTTGGCTTTCAATACTATTGAGCATTCTGCCATCCAAATACTAAACGTGAAACAGCTGCACTATAAGAGTGCCAGAAATTTATGGTCAATAAAGATCCACCGCTCGAGGTTAACATAAACGAAGAACAAGCCATCTGCCTAATATCCAGAAAACTGTTTTGAATATGTGTCTCAAATCTTTGGGCAGAACATAAAGATCTCACATCTTGACGGTATTTCATATAGGTATCCGGTAGTATCCTAAATAAGAAATGAATATTTAATCCCACATACTAATGCCAGAATTTACCTTACTATGCCAATAAAAATCTATCTAAATTAATTTGCAGCCAAAGAAGTCACCAAATGTGTACACATCTTCTGCATAAGCAAGGATAATTTTTTAAACACCATTTCAGAGAACTTAATAATTCTCATTATTAAACAATTCTGGTTTGTGCAGTGATGTAGGGAATATCAAAGATATTCAATAGGTTGTTCCAGAATCTACAGTAGGTTTTCTAGAAATAAATAGTGCGTTGTTGTTTTTTGGAATGCCTAGTTGTAAGAGAGAAAGAGAATGTCAATGCATAATTATAGAGATAGCTGTTATTGGGTGTTTCCAAATTATTTATAAGGACTTTTTAGTCATTTCTGCATTTAATTTCAGTGGGCAATGGCTCTACCATTTTCATAAAGGTTCTCTCTTGCTGTAAAATAAATCAAAAACAGATGATGGAAAATTTCTACTATTTCTATCAGAGACAGTGAAATCATGGGATAAGAAAATAATGTGTAAGAACTTTATTCAACCTGTGGAAGTCAAAGGCCCTCTTGAAAACAGAAGGACTAGTGTTCTAGATTGTTAGTAGGAATTTAGGAACCATATTGCCTTTTCAATGAAAGAATATTTTACTAGTTCTACAGAAGTGTGAGAAAAATAATGATTTCCATCAAATCCTTTGCAATTATTCAAGTTTTACAAACAAATCTGAAGAATGTACAGTTGTTAAAAAAGAAGATATGCGTTGCAAAACAATAAAGCAAACCTTGTCCTAGAGTTACGTGTGAGGATATTGAACACTCATCTTTAATGTGACTTTCTTTCTCAAAGATTCCTATGCTTCGGGAATGCAAATTATCCACAGTATTCAGATCATCTTATAGACTAATAGCTATGAAATGCCTCTTAATTCAGGGATTGGCACTAAACAGATTTGTGAACATTCATCTATACCATGCAGCAGTCTTACTTCATGGAAATAAGCTATGCTACAACACCAGAATGTATCTTGAAATGTCACTTAGGGATTTTTATCAGAGAATTTACTTTTCTTCATAAAAAAGTATTTTTTAAAATTAGTTTTACTACATCTCATATAGACCACAGAGTGTAGTTATCAGGTACAATACAAAATTGTGTATTTCTGACCCTGATGCAATCAGTCTAACATGGGCTAAATTTTCCTAATAATTTCCTAATGCGATATTATTTATAGTCATCCAGAACACCACAGGGGCTTTATCGTAATTAAAGTTTAACATGGCAAGAACAAAAAGGCCAGATGGCCATCTAGCGCTCACTGTGAGAAAGGCAGGTGATCAAAACGCCCCATTTGACAGTGACTTTGCATATCTCCTTTAAGAGCGACAATGTTTTCAGTCAGGGCTCACGCTATTTCTGAAAAGCTGAAATTTAGAATTTTGTCTAAAACACTTACAACTGTAGTAAACAAGCTCATTTCGCTGCTTCGGTTACATCCTTGGGTCTAGACTTTTACAGCACACTCAGCAGGATGGAGCAGGAATACTGGGGCGCACAGCCAGAATTTTCAGACTCTCTCAGGTGCTGCATCAATACACTGAATTTTGGTAGCTGCCAAGTACCTAACTCCATTTGGTTATGTAAATAATACCAGCTGATATGCTGATATTCCCAATTACTATTCATAGAATCATAGAATGTTTTTGGTTGGATGGGACTTTTAAGACCATGTAGTTCCAACCCCACTGCCATGGGCAGGGACACCTTCTGCTAGACCAGGTTCTCTGGGCAGCCTCTTCTAGTACCTCACCATCCCCACCACAGTAAAGAATTTCTTCCAAATATTTAAACTAAACCTACCCTCCCTCATTTTAAAGCCATTCCCCCTTGTCCTATCACTTCACGGCCCTTTAAAAAGTCCTTCTCCATCTTTCATATACGCCCTCTTTCCAAAACCCCTTTAGGTATTGGAAAAGCCAAATGAAGATTTCTTGCCTTCTCACATGCATAGACTCTCTGAAGCCTGTGACTATATCTAGGCTGCTCTGCAGGAGGGTTATGCTGAGCAGCCTTGCAGATCTCTGCCGTGAAAACGCAACAGGCACACCCTGGAATGTGGGGTCCGAGAACGTGCTGCAAGACTCGGGTCTGGTCTTGCTCTGACGACAGCTTCATAGCCACAGCAAAAAAGATAAAGACAGATGTAATAGGATTCTTCGGCTGCAATATGACCTGGTGCTGAACCAGAGCAAGTATTTACAGAAGATCTGTAAGTCAAACCATGCTTATGGCTGTCATTACACGTCAGGGTGGAGTTTTGATAAACAATTGTTACAATTGTATGGTAATGTTTGCCTGTACGTTCTATAATAGATTCAGTGCAAAAAAATCACATTCCACCACAAACAAAAGTGGTTTTGTTTCCCTCGAAGGCAAATGGAATCTTACTATTGAGTTTGGCAACATTACATTTCATATGAAATTAACCCATTTCTGCTCATACATATTTATCATACTAGTTGTCCTTCACAGAAATTCTGAAATTATCATAGACTTATAGAATATATTAAGTTGGAAGCGACTTCTGAAGGCCATCTCTTCCACCTTCTGTGACCAGCTGAAAAGAAGGGAGAAGCTCTTCTGACACCAGAGTACTGACAACACCACTTAGAAACTCAGGCTGAATCTCTCTTGCAAAATAACAATACTTTTAATATACTTTCTACTTCAGTGTGCTCTGCCTGTCACTGTGTGGTTCCACATAGAAAACAGTGGTACTGACAGAAATCCTCCAGGAAAATTGACAACCCTTCCTGGGAATAGAAATCTTTCATGCAAGCAATTTCTAATGCATCTGAAGATGCAAGAGTCATAGCTAAACATCTCATCAGTACTTGTTCATTAGGAATGGCCCTTTTGTGCATAGTGAATGTTAATTAACACTACCTTTGTCCCTGCAGGGAATACTGCCAATGACAGCTGAGTTCACTACCTTGCTTCCACTGGGTAAACACTGTGATGTCTGCCACCAACATGGATCTCTTCTGCACTCACATGTGGGTTCTTGTCCCACCTCTGCCTCGTTTGTTAATTATGGCCACCGAGAATTATGCCATCAAGCTTTATTTGAAGGTACTTCCAGCATAAAGATGGAAGAAATTAAGTGACATTATAGCTAATGAGGAACCACCTGAGCCCTATAGCAATTTCTACAGGCATATGTGATCTGGTGGGCTATTCAAGAATATAGAAGAAATATCTGAGTTGTTTTAATTCATTAAATAATTCCCTAGGTTCTCACTAAGTACTACACATACACAGGTCACAGTGTTCTCCTTCTCTTTTTTCCAGTGTACAATTAATGAGATAGCATACTGGGGAGTGGTTGGATTTAAATGTAAGATGAGATGCTACATATGCAAATGCCCTGAAGGCTGTCCAGCCAGGCATTCCACAGGAAAACCATCAGCGTAACCTGGCACTACAGCATTTTCCAATCTAGGTAACTGAACTTATCCCAGATAAGAAAATATTATGTTAAGGCAAAGGGGAAATCTTTTAACTATCTTAAGGACTGCAAACACATCCTCCAACACATTTAATGAAAGATATGCCTAAGTCCCTGCAACATTTTAAAAAATTCCATCATCCTCTCCTCCAAATTTGTGACCCCTGTCACATTTCAAAGGACCAGATTCAGTCTTGAGAGAGCTGCAACAAACAGCTCACTGTAAAAAAAATAGTAGGACTTTATTATGATAGGAGTACTACAAGGACTTATGACTATGTACAGTATATCCAATATATCCTCTATCTCTTCTCACTTCATTGTCTAGTAAAGGGTGGTAGCACTGTAGCTCATTCCGGCCTAACCTCTCAGGTTTCCTTCCCATAAAACCACAGGAAAAGAAGTAGAACCCTTAACTCCTGTCTTACCCACATCTCTTAGTGTAGACACAGTCCAAGGGCCTAAACTTGCTTCTGCTAATACTGCATTGGTTGTACCCCTTTTTTTTCCAAAAAAGATTGAAATGAAAAAACAAACCCCCTCACCTTCCCCATAAAACTAGAGGACAATGTTCATGGCAAAACTCTTTGCTTGGAGCAGAAAGCAGAAAAGCTCTTTGCTAGTTGCAACTACATCACTGAGTAATGGAGAACAAAAAGAGGAATTTGTTTTGTGCAGTTTGCTATGGTCCTAGGACCATAGGGCCATATCTTATGTGTACTGGCAGTTAAGCTCAGGCCAGTAGCCAGTGCAATGTGTATCCACACATCTAAATTTAAAGGCAATACAATGAAGATCTCAGTACAAACACCCCAAAGTGCCTTGCTGCTGCTGTCACAATTATCTGCACATGTCAAAGGCAAACCCCTGGTGTTCTTCATGGTCACGTTGAAAGTGGGGTACAGGGTATGGTGCCCTGGCAGGACAGTGAGAAGAAATCTGCTTTGAATTTTTCCCTATTTTGCTAGGGTGTGTATATATAAACCCAAGTACAGAGAGAAGGCAAGTTCTCACCCAAACAAGAATCCCTTCAACACACCAGATAGCTACTATTGAAGCAGCTCTGGTTCTCCTATTCTCCTCCTTTGCATATTGATGAGAATAACTCCATGTGAACATAGAAATACAGAAGTACATTTACAAAGAGATCCATTAGAAACAAGAGCCATTTTAATAGCTCTTCAGATGTTTCACTGCACCTACATTCAAGGAAAGAAAAACCCTTCAACCATTAAAGGGTGAATCCTGGTACAGTCTTACCTCAGCTTCATATCTGACTCAGTTATTGGTAGTGTGTCAGAACAGTTCACATTCTCTGTATATTTGTTTGTACCCTGTACTGCTCTGAAATAGGGAAGTATTTGCATATTTTCAAAGAATGGTTTTGGTTGGAAAGGACCTTAAAGATACTGGACAGCTTCTACTAGATCAGGCTGCTCAAAGCCCCATCCAGACTGGCCTGGAACACTTTCAGGGCATTTTCCTTGTAGACAAGAGAGAGAGAGGCACAGAGACATTTCTCTCTTTGGCTGAGATCCATGGCAGAGGGGACAAGAGAAAATCTTTGTAGTTGCAAGGCTCAGATTACCAATACCTTTCAGAATTCTTGCAAATACACCCAGACTTGATTAGTACTATCATATGATGTAAAATCCATACATGAAAATACACTTGTGAGAGTAATTAAATTATCTTGCACTTCCCTGTTTGCTGAATTTTCTTCATTTTCCCTAGTAATGCATAAAGCTTTCAAAGATTTAGCTTTCAAAATCTTACTACCAGCTTGGCAGAAGGTTATTACATTGCATTTAACTTTCTTAGTTGTTTCAAGAATTTCCTGATGCATTTTGAACTGCTATTAGGTGCTGTTTTGCAAATGAAGCAGCTTAGAGGATAGGATATGTGACCTGCACTCGCATGTCTGTGGTGGCCATCTATCTACCTTCTGTCAATACCGATTACAGTAAATGAAAATGAATTGGAATTCCAACCCTGCTTGCTAATTGACAGCAACTGCGTCAGAAACTATCCTGACAACTGACATCTAAGTTGTGATGCCTCAATGAAATGGGTGAAAGAAGAAGTACCAGACTCCATTCTTATCCTTCTGGGACAGGGTTGGATCACTAGATAATTTGTGGAATTACATACTACCCACAGTCAATGACCAAATAAGGAACTTCACTTTACAGGATTGTCAATCTATCACCTTTCAGGAGCTTTAAGTTCACTTAAAAAATTAACTTTAGCAGAAAAGGATGTTATTGCTTTTACTGAGGTCACTGAAAGGGTAAGATCATTCTCAGTGATGCTAATGTGAAGGTACAGGGGTGACATGAGTTAATTGCACAGTTACCACTCTATTATTGATTTATACTCTCCTGACATTTACAGAGAAATAAAATAGAGTTTACATTTTACACACTCTCACAAAATACAAGCCACATAAGCTACTGTAGAGAGTTGGAATTCAATTTGTTAAAATTGTTACATGCAAAGGAATAAAACCGAGGCATGACGTAATTTCTCTCTGTTTCCTTCCATGAAGCATTAAAACTATAATTAGGAATTTTGAATTAAAGCAGGGAAAGGTGATTCATCTACTGAAAGAGTTTACTCTTCCAATTGCTATGTGCATATACAGTCTTCTGCCTCTGTGATTAGCACAACTGTTTTAATTAAGGCCCACAAGAGGGCTGCATACATGTATTTCAGCTACACATTTTTACTCTGTCAAAAATAAGACGAAACATGAATATAAATGAGTTGGTATAAATTTACCTGTTTGAACAGTGGCAGTAACTTTTAAGCATATAAATAGCTGTTTTCCGTTAAAAGAACTTCTTTTGGTAGCCTATTCAGTCTGGTAACTGAGTTTGGTCACTTTTGTCCCTTTACAAGTCAGGATAAGAGACTTTTAGAAAACAAGATTTCTCAAGAAGCTTCATCTGATACCTTCTTCAGTCATAGGGCTCATTTAAGTTTCACGTTTCTGAATCTCCTTCCCTGTTTCATACAACACTGTATGATGAATGGTATTGGGAAGAGATGCTTCCAACAGAGAAGAAAGTCTGAAATCCACTTCACAGCACACATTTCCAGCCCTGAGGCTCAAACACAATAACAGAAGATGAATCTGGTATACACCAGTAGTTCAGATGCAACACAGGCCCTGGTTCCAGTGCACATGGTTTGTATCAAGCACCTGAAAAAATATTTTAAGTCTTCTTACATGCATGCTTTGTAGCACTGAATTTTTGTGCTAGACTGGTGGAGCATGCTTTTTCATTTTTAGGGAGTCTGAGGCCTCTTTCCTTTCCTATGTGAGTCTGGCCTTCTCTCCAGAACTTCTATTTGTCCCAACATAAGGAACATACCATTACACTAGGTACATGAATAAGTAAATGGAACACAATGAGCCTAGAAACTTGGCAAAGTATCACACAATAAGTCTACTGAGAAAGCAAAGGAAGTAGTACATCTAAACAAATGTATAAATATGTGCATAGATTATCCCTCAAAGACAAATCAGCTGTTCTGTGATGATGGTAGCAGAGACAATAGAGAAGCAGCTGTTTCACAAGGACTTCTTTCTCAGAGGATCCAACGCATTCCACACTGGGGAGAAAATTTCCTTTCAAAGTACTCTTTCCCAGCACAGTTATTTTGGTTTACATCTCTTATACAAAAGAGGCAGGCTCTTAAAACAGCTATTTTGTAACAAGTTTGATGCATTTAATTTTTTCTAACCAACACATCAGCTGGACTTAAATGGTCTTCTTGTTTCCTTTTCACAGGAAAAGATGGATACTGTCAAATTCACCCATGTTATCATGCTACCAAATTACATATACAAACTTTCTAGAAAAAACCAGTCTGAGTACTTCACTAAAACATCCTACTGTCAGGCTGGCAAAAAACATGCACCAGTATTTCCCATTGCTTGAAAGAAAATGCCTGTGTATACAAATCAGTATGAGAAAATACACTGAAAATTAGGAGTATTATTTTACATAGTGTAATATAATTTATGGAGTGCAGTTATTATACCCCAGTATATTTCCTGGGGTTAGTGACTAAATGTTACAAATTATTTAGTAAATAAATATATTGTCTCTTTGCAACCTTAAGTGATGTTTGATTTTACACTATCTTTATTAAGCTTTTAGTTTTATGCTAAATATTTAAATAAATTATAAATTTAAGTTCACCATCTAGAATGTAAGGATGCCCCTACTGCAATGAGATTCTAGGTTAGACTTAAAGGAGGCTGTATTATTTCACATGGTTCTCTCTGAAAATGAAAATGTGGAGTTTTAATCTCCATGTTAAATAGCAGTCTTAAAACTAACTTACTAAAATGCCATTCCTTTTCATTTTTATTACCTTAAAAATAGGCTCATATTATTAACATAACTATGAACACAATGGTGTTTGATCATGTGTGCTGGATGTTGCTGAGCTCTGTAGAGAGTATGAGGAATACACATGAATCACAGCTCTCCTTGGGTTCTTCATAGCTTCAGTAGTTCTACGAGCACAAAAAAGGCTGAGGTACATATAAAAGAGCCTGCCCCTTCTGGATTTGGTAACTTCAGAACTTGAAGATAGACAGACGGACAGTTCTCCCCGTCAGGGATGATTAAAGTTATACAATGGTTTGGGTTGGAATGAACCTTAAATATCATCTAGATCTTATACCTTCAACATCTCCAAGACTGTAGTTAAACCAGAATACAGCCACTCACCTTCTGCTGCAAGCTGCCAGCCCTCCTTTGGACTGTGTTTTGAACATTGTACCCCCTGCTCAGATCTCCTATCATAATTGCATAAGAGGAAACAAGCTGATGTAATTTTGACACGGTTGGCAGGAGATGTGAGGAACTGGAAGCTTTAAGCTAGCTGGTGGGCAACCTAAGAAGCTTTTGGAGCAAAGGTAGGACTGGATGAGTTCTTCAGCACTCATCTGGCTCCGGTCCTTCAGCCTCAGCTCCTATGGCCAACACTTGAGCTTTCTTCTGCACTAAAGACCTGACCATGTGTTCCTGAGCCAACAGTGCTGAACTGGTTAAAGTGCAACCAGTTCAACTGAAACCATCAGGAAGCAGTTGGCTGGATTTTCCTAAAGGAGCGCTTTTCAGCTGAAGATGAATCACTGCGGTTTGCATGGATTGAGGAGAATGTGAGAGAAGACTAAGAAAAGTAAATAAAACAATGAGTATTGCCATGAGTCTGTGCCTCCACTTAAAAGGTGATGATTTGCAAAGGAAATAAGTTAAATTTTTTTTAAAAAACAATTTTACACCCAAATGGGCTCCAAACCTATTCTGTAATTTTTTAAGTTCAGTGCCAAGAACAATGCACTCTGGAATGCTATAAAACAATCTGACAAACTTTAAGATTTGGGCAAAGTTGAATTGTCTTGTCTTCTCTGCATCACTGTGAGCATAAAAATACCCCAGACAGACCACTTAATTTCAACCATCGTTATTAACACATACCTGGAATTTCTTAAAAAGTTCATTAGACTTCTAGGGTGCTTTTTACCCGTGGAGCCTGACTGAAAACAGAAGTTTTCACCAATTGATGTCATGGAGATTGCATTATTCCCAGCTCTCAGCAGAAGATGATTTTCATTCACCATGTCTACACTGTCAATATCAATGTGTACACACTGTTTAGCAGTATACACAGTGTGAATTATACTCACTTATCAGTAAAAGATCATTTTCTTTTTCCATGCCTACATTTTGAATTCAATCTCCTCTAACTGAATCAATGAGTTGGAACTATTTTGTGTACAAATTATGTATCAGATGCATGCTCATCCTGTTAATCTCTGTTCCAGCCAGTTTCATTTTTGCTGTGTTCTCGTATCAGTACTGTTTAAATCTCCTTCAACAGCAATGTTCTCTGCTTACCTATACTACGATTTCCAAGGTATTTCCCTGTATCATCAGGGAGGCAGCCTAATGCAACCACTGCATACTCAAACATAGAGGGAGAAGTCTCCACTTGAGTTAGGATCATTTCAGAGTAGCCTATATTGCACAGACCAGGTAGACTAGCAGAATGTAGAACTGCAGACCATGCTAAAATTGCCATGCATATAAACCCTTTTGATTGTTTTTGTAGCTAAGCATGAGGTATATTCTAAATCACATGACAGGCATCAAATAATCACAGAACAACACATTTCACATGCATAGACCAAGCAACAAATCGTTAGACAACTGATCTGCTATGACCAGTGCTTTTACATATGACATGTTGAAGTACTTACAGTAACAATGAAATGTTTTTCCTTTCATCTTTTGTTCATGCATGCATTTCTCAGCTGTATTTTGGGAGGAAAGGAAACTAATCATAATTTGCATAAGGCATACCATGAACATGTCCTGGAGTTAGCAACAGGATCAAAACTGTATTTCCAAATATGTAGCTACTGTCTTCAGCTGGGGAATAATTTTCATTATCTGTGTTCTCATTACATCAGTGGAGCATTTGTGCTTCCGAGACCTTACTCCTGCTTTAGCTCGGCAGGATTTTTAATCAGAAAAACAAACACGGTGAACATGATTCATGCTCTCACACATTCACTATAGTTGTTTTAATGACAACATCCTAGACGATGATGTGCTCCACACCCTTTATTTGCAGGACCAGAGGACTTGCTCTTTCCGGGGAAGGAATTGCTAGAATCACTGGCATGAGTCAGGTGGAGCAAACGGGAAGGAGATCCTGGCTCTTATACTCTAATTTAGCCATCTATCTATTTGTGAAGAGAAAGGGTCCAGATGGGGAATGGGGTGGGGCCGGGGGTGAACGAAGCATTCAGGCAGCGTCAAACCTTTCGGCTGCCCATCTTTTCCTCTCCCCCTGCGGTATGTGGGACGCCTCGCGTGTGACACTTGGCACACGCTGGCAGGATTTCAAAAGCCCAGTATTTGACTTAAAGGCTACCGCCTGGGAGCTCCTCCCTTGCTCCCGCTGCGGGCACCCTGCGGTTGAGCCGCGCCGCGGCCTCCCTGTGCCCGGTGGCGGGGGCGGTGTGGGGCGGGCGTCAGGAGCCGGGCGGCAGGCGGAGGGCGGCGGGCAGCGCGGCCCGGCGCCGCTAGGTGGCACGGCTGGGTCTCGCACGGCGCCCGCGTACCTGCGGCGCTGCCCGGCCCGGCCCGGCCCGGCCCTGCCCGGCACACCCCGCCGCCGCCGCAGCCCCCCCGCCCCGTTAGACAGAGCGGGGCAGCGGGAGACCCCCGCGCCTCCCCCTCCCTCCGCTGCTAATGAGAGGAACGGCCGAGGGAGGGAGGCGCAAATCATCTTAAAAGAGAGGCAGAAAATGACCGCGGGCAGCCGCCACGAGGCGGGTTTTGTTCGGCCGCTCTGGCAGTAAACTCGTGTAATCTGCAGTCATTAGCATAATCTTCAAAGATCTTTAGGGGGATAATCTTTAAAATGCCTGGGGTGCTCGCTTGTGAGGCTCCTAAATAGGATATCATCGGAGGGCCGGCGATACCCTTTGAGGTATCTTTCTTGGGATTCGAGGGGTTCCTCTCCGCCTTCTGCTGTGGCGGACAATAATGTGATCTCCGCCTGGATGGGGGTCAGGAGAGCACTGCGGCGCTGAACACTCGGACCTACTCTCTGGCGGGCTTTTAATTTACGAGGGGGAAAGGCATATATTTTCCCTCGAAGTTTACTTTTCGTCAAGGGTAATTATCTCACTTGCATTTGAACTCTTCGGGGGACTAGAATGAGTTTCCAAGCATTCGATTCCCCTGCCTGAAATCTATAGCTCTTTTGTGTGAACCTCCATAGCTCTGGAAATGAACAACCCAACCCGCGGTTTGCAGAAATGTTCATTGCAGCGAAGGGCGTGTTCGGAGAACACAAACAGCACCCACAGATAGTTGCCAAGGGCACCTAATACATCTTTGCATTACACCTTGAACCAGTCTGCCCATATCTCCGAGGTTTTATTGCACGGATCATAAATGATTGTAAAGTCTGCAAATCTTTCATGAAAACCTGGCAATTAATAGTTTAGCCAGGGAACCTCTAAAGAAACCAGTCTCTAATGCAGCCCTTGAAATCGGTTCACAGCTGCGTGGTGCCGGCGTAATCTGACGAGAGTTTTAAGAGGTTTACGGCTTTTCTTTTTCTTTTGAACAATGCACTTTCACTCTGTTTTTCTAGGCAACAAAACGCAGAAACCTTATTTAGTACCAGAATTCCAGGTGCTCTCTGATCAGAGGGAGGGGGAAAGGGCTCTGGAGAAGTCAGCTTGAACGCTCGATACCAGAACCTGTAAAATTAGACCGCGTTTCCCATTTATGGTTTCAGGTAACCACATAAAACTATCTGTTTCTTTAAACCGGTTTGGTCCTGATCGTTTCCTGTATTGCGCTTTTAAAGGCAGGAACACCCTGTGACCCCAAGTGACTATAGTTCCCGGCAGCCGTTTAGATGGTTTTTGAAGGCACGTTGGGGTCCTTTATCAATTATTCGTGATAACAAAGGAAAGGCGCTTGCCTTAAGATGGGAAAGTTTTTCAAGGGAAGCTCCTGCGAGGAGAGAAGTGCCTAGTTCCCCATAAATGATTTACGAAGGATGGATCAGTAACAGGGAAAAAAGCAACCCAGGGGAGGGAGAGAGGGCACACAAACAGTTGCTTCACCCGCAGGTTAATGATACCGGAATGAAGCGAGAGGAGACCGGGCGGGTTGCCGCGATGGGCGGCCGCCAGTTTCCGACCCCAGCCCCTGCCCCGCCGCCCGCAGAGGCAGCTCCGCCAGCTCCCCTTGTTTTCTCCCCAAATAAACTGCCTGGCGAGGGGTTGACAAATGCTGCTGGGAGCAGGTCGGGAAGGGCAGTCCCTCGCAGATGTTGCCCTGCGGGAGCGTGCCGGGCTGCCCGCCCGGGGCGGGGGTCGCTGGCCCCGTTGGAACGAGGGGGCTATGCCGGCGGCCGCAGCCCCGCGGGCAGCCGCCCAGCAGGTGTCTGCGGACACAGCCAGAGGCAGCCAAGTGATTAGACGGGCTTCTTCAAAATGGCACAGAGACCATACTGTCTGGGACTTTTCCCTTGAGGTCAACGCCTGGAAATATTCGTTATCTCCGCTGTAAAAGGGTTCGAGGGTTTTCTCCCCTCGGCACCATCTCTCAGCCCTGCTCCCCGGGGTGTAGTTAGGGAGAGATGGGGAGAGCAAAAGGGGTATCTACTGCCTCCGATGGCCGAGATGGTTCTTTCGGAGATCTGGGGCAGAGGGATCTGGCTGCTTCCCTAGTGTCTTGGTGCTCCATCCTCAATAGAAGGCGGGAGGACTGGAAGTGGCGGGAGGACTGGAAGTGGCGGAAGCCCCCACCCTTGAGGGAAGCGGGAAGGGCTCCCGGCCACGGGCGCTGGGGCAGTTTACAGCTACCGCGGCTCTTAGGGCGGTCGCATGATTTCATCGTGGACGTGACACGTGAAAATGCTGCTTCAGAGGTAGCACTGGCGGCGAGGTGACCATCAAGGGACTCTGTGCTGCCCCCCACTCTTCCTCAAAAACGTTGGAAACTATAAGAGGCAACCACTTCACAAAAACCATTTAAGGAAACGCTGAAGTCGAAATGAAAACCACTAGTTACATTAAGGTTAAATCAAACGTGGCCTTATGTGATGAGAAATACGTGCGAATATTCCCCTCACAGGAAAGAAATTCCATTTACTCTTCTGCAAGCTATTTGCTTTTGGAACAAAGCAGTACCTTTCCCGCAGAAAGAATAATAATAACGTTTGTATACGCTGAAGGGACTGGAATCAAAACGTCCTGACCCCCTTCTCAACCCTCCCCCCCCCATCAAATCTACCCGCATCTGGATGCAAATGTAGGAATACAGTTGCCTCAGATAACCACATGGCTTTAGCGTGTTAACTTTATTCTAATTAAGACAGCAAAGAAACTCCGACACATCCTCTTTATCCATCTAAGAAAACTGGTTATTAGCCTACGGCATATGGCCGAGATTCTCTGAAGAGAGGTAAAAAACAACCCTCATGTAAGTGACAGTCACTTTTTAAGCCGGCTATTTGTGCCTGCGGATTGCTCCGAGGCGCGCTGGAGCCAGCAGCAGTTACGTTTATTTCATTGTCAGTGCTGCCCTTGCCTGCAGTATTTTATCTGCGGCAGGAGATGGGCAAGAACTCCTCAGAAACAAGTCTTCCTCGGCCACTTTTATTGGCCTTTTAAAAACCGCCTTTGAAATAACACCGGAGGGCTTTGGATGTATTTACACCTACCTTGTGGCTAGCTGGACAATTATTTCCAGTGATTATTAATGTTTTGTAATGCGGGGGAATTGTCAAACAAAATTCTCTTTGTTCCCTTCAAGGGACAATCGAAAGCCCCTAGAAACTGGATCCAGAGTTTTCACGGGCAAATTCTGGAAATGAGGAATTGGCCATCTTAACGAGATCCAACAGCATGGCAAGGTACCGCCGGTAAGAAAGTAGAGGAAACCCGCTGATCTCCTCGCTGGGGAAACCAATCAATCACCGGCCGCATTCAGTGACTGGAGGAAGAGAACATTTTTCATATTTTTTTTCCAACCTCCTTCCTGTGTAGAGCCCGTGCAGTCCCTCTCCTGCGAGAGCGTCGTTAAATCACTGACACGGGTGTGCGGGTACGGATGTCAGGCGTGTTCACGCACCCACGGCGAGGCAGTCCCTTCTTACGGGGACTTTTGTCAGTCTTACATGGGAACTTGTGCCAAATATCCACCCTTCACGAGGCCCAGGAGGCCCCCCCGGATGATATTTGGAGTGACAAGACACCATCCTGACTTGAATTATTTCCCTTCTTCCTGATGTCTCTGTGCATGTGAGCGGGTAGTATCATAAGCAAGGCGTTAATTATTGTTTCGAGTCTGTGAATGTTCAATGTCTGAAAACAACGGCAATTATTATTTTATGAACACTTCCTCGTGTCACGACCTTCCCAGCTCTAAGAGGCCGGCGAATCGTCTCTAGAGCAGAGAACCCAGAGTTTGCAGTTGATCCCCGTGCTTGATCCCGTTTCTTTACATAGCCAAGCACCGAACTACAAAGAGGGGGCTTCCTTCCTCCCCTGACGGTTTCAGTGGAGACAAGAGAGTGACACTGCGATGGGAACACCTGGGGTCGGGGCGCCCGCAAATGTGCGGTTACCCAGCACTGCGGGGAGCTGAGGGCCGCGGGCGGGTGCTGCGGGGACGGCCCCGCGGACGCGGGTCGCCGTTCGCTCGGGCCCTGCGGAGCGCTGGGCTCGCCTACCGGGGCAGAACAGGGTGGCCCGGGGGATATTTGCCCGCCCTTGTCACAGAGGCAGGGCGACCGGCGGGGTACAGCCGGGGAAGCGGGACACCGGCCGCTTCCCNCGCCCGCCGGCGGGGCGCGGGCTGCGCAGGCCAGTGGTTGGCGGCGGCGGCAGCAGCAGCTTTCAGTTTTCATTGAGGCCGCTGGTTACTGTTTAACGTCCCCACCCACGTTTCAGTTTGTTTAGTAAATCGATCTGATGCTGGGACTGAGGCTGCTGCCCTGTCGCCATTGAGCAAAGTTAATTCACCCTCACACATACTCTCTCTCCTCCTCCTTCTCCTCCTTTCCCGCTTCAGCATATGGTGAGGACGGTGTCACCGCACCAAACAAGTCGCGCAGCCCAGCGCCGGGACGTCCGCGGGGAGCCGGGGGGTGCGGGGAGGCAGGAGGCCCGGGGGATGCCGCCGGCCTGAGCTGCGACCGCGCCGTCGGAGGCCGAGGGACGGGGCGGCCCCGCCGGTAAGTTCCCGGGGGCCGGCGGCAGCCCAGTGACACAGCCCCGCGCCGCCCGCCGCGCCGGAGGGGCGGACGTGCCCGGCGGCACAGCTGGTGGCCAAACGGACAGCAGCCGGCTTGGGGGTATTTTATGTTATTCTTTTACTATTACTATTATTTTTTTTTCTAATTCGCCTGGTCACGTGTCCCTGTTATCGGCTCCCGGGGCGTTGCGGGGAAAGGCGCAGCTCTGGGCGCAGCCCCGGGCCCCGGGGCGGGGTGCGTGTGCGTGTCCCCGGGAGTGCGTGTCCGTGTGTGCGTGTCCGTGTGTGCGTGCCCGTGCCCCGGCCGCGCTGCCCTTGTGGCGCCTCCGGCCGCACGGCTGCCTGGCGCTGCCCTGGCATTTGTGGCTCCTCAACGGCCGAAGTCACGGCTTTGCAACGGGTTTAGGAACATTTTCTAAAGGCTGTTTTGGTTTTGCCTCCCTTATTGATTTCTCTGCCCACGCCCTCATGGTCACCTGTGTAGCAGGTGAACTGTTATTGTATAGATGTGCTAGTAGTAGCACTTGGCCAGTGCTGGACGCCTTGTTAGAGAATCCCAAAATACTTAGAGGGAGAATAATTCAAAGAGAAAAATTCAAACATGAAACAAGCAAAACAATCTAAGGGTGAGTTTTGCAGGCGGATCCAGCTTTTACAGCACTGCAGGTGCACTGTTTACAGGGTACCTTTGATGAAAGCCAACTTTCAGATTTCACACCTGTGAGTTGAACATCTGTTCCTGTACCCTGAAACGGGAGATATAGTCAAGCATTTTGGAAAGTAGACAGTAGATTCAATGGTATCAGTATTATGAAGCAACTTACCACATTTTTTAACAGTGAATCCTATTCCATAGTAAACTATGGCTTGTTAAATTGGACCTTCCTTTGTGTAGGCCTTATAAAGTGCTGCACATGCTTTGATTGACTGTGATTTCTTATCCATATTACAAAGAAAGTGGAGTAATTTAACACAGCATCTCTGTTAATTGGTGCTGACTTCATTAAACTGAGCTAGTGAATAAGACTTATATGCTACACAGCTTTCAAACCCTGAGTCTCTTGTGTGTTGAAGAAAACTATAAAGTGCTATGTCATTTCCCATATTCCTTAAGATATTTTTACATCTTACATAGGAGGCATATTAAACATTTATATGTATGCAGGTGGTTTTCAAATATGATTAACACTACTTTTGTCATTTCATTGTTTTCCTCCTTCTTTTTAATAGTCATATGATAAGCGGAAGAGGGACAAAATGCTTTGTGGTGGTTCAGTTCATACTTCTCATTATTCTTCAGACTCTGAAGTATTCAGAGGAAAAAAGAATTTTGAAAGTACTTAATTTTCATTGGCCAGTACCCCTCTCTCCTAGTGAAAGACACCAGGCCGCCTAAGTTTCACTTCATACATGTATTAAAAAAAACCTCAGTCAAACAGGTGTAGGGCAGGATCAGGATGCTGTTATCTTGTTCATGGTGTTACCTTTGATTTTTGCAACTCACACATTTGGACTCATTTCCTGGAATACAAACTTTTTGTTTCCTTAGCACAAAGCAAAACTTTCTCTGCAACTTATCTCATATAACAAGAGGAATATCTCTTCCAAAAATTTTAGTACTTAGTAGATGTAGTTTAAAACTAGAGCAGTGCAGAGATCCAGTCTGCATTTCCAAGATAGATATTGGGAAAAGCTTCAGGTGGCATGAAGCTACCACTGCCCTCTATCCTGCCTCCTACCATGAAGGTACAATGAGGAAAATGGGTTTCTTGTCGCTCAGCTATAATAGCCAGTTCCTTGGATGGCCAAGTGGTGTTTACTTCTAATTTGTGCACAGAATTAAATTATCTCTAAGACAATTCCCTAACAGAAGTGTCCTTATATAAAAACGTCTTTGCTGCTCCCTTCCCTCAGGGTATGGCCCAGTATTGCTTGGCCAGGTGTGAATCTCTGAATCACATCCTGTTTGATTCTGCTGAGTTTTCCAAAACCTACAGTAGTGCAAGACCAGAACTCAGTCCTTATGCTCGACATGGCTTCACTTTCAAACTTTGTGGCAGACTTTATGTCATGGGCATATGGACTCAATACTACAAGAAGTTGCCTGTCTGTTAAGGCTGTGCTGGAACAATGGGGTCTAGTATGTCATCAGTGTTATCTTCAGATCTGCATCATGTACATCAATTTCCACTTGCTATGAAAAAGAAAACATTACTTTAAACAATTTAATTCTTGGCAGGTCATTAATTAAAAGATATTTCCTGAAAAAATTTGAAACTAGTAATATGGTCACCCATGTAATAGAAAATACATCAACTTTTTGGTTTTGGTTCATTTGGGAATTTAGTCTATTATAACAAACAATCATTCATGACTGATTTAAGACTACATCATTGGTATAGGGGTGTTCTGAGCTGAGCAGATTGTCCTGTTACATCTGTCCAGTAGCAGAGGTAATGTACTCCATGTATTAATTGATAAATGGACTATTTCAGTGTGGGGATCTCTCTGCCTGACTTCTCAGTGGTTTCAAAGACCCATCTCTTGCTTGTGAGCTTTGAAGTATTCTCTGGTTTTTTGGGTTTTTTTTCACTTAATGAAGTTGTTTAGCTCTTCAGAAGTCCTCCATTTCTGTGTTTGAGAATTAATATTAAGCCTGAAAACCAGTTTGATTTGCCTGTGTTTTGTCAGGTGGACAGGAGGTATGTCATACTGGGTAACTGCATTACTCTGGTAAGGTAGATTGGTAGCATAGACTGCTTTAGAATATAAAGAAAGGTTTTATTTTAAATAGTTACCTGTTGTACATGGTAGTATATTCTGTAATAAAATTTAATTTCTCAGTGAAAGTATTGCTGCAACATAAAAGAATGTAAGGTTGAGGAAAGGCATGGCTCTTAGGTTTTAATGTATCTTAATGAATGATGCATTATATACATATCATGATGAGAAAATATGGAAAATGCATTTCTAACAGATTAAGATGTTTGAATGTCTTGCAACAGCTTTGATTGAATCAAATATTTTTCATTTCAAATATTCAATTTTAAAACAGCACACCCTAAAAATCAGGTCAGAATGGTGTGTGTAATGTCAGAACTGAGATCTATCAAACTGAAAGGCTCCAACAACATTTTCAAACCTTTCTCAATTGTCAATTTAAGTTAATTGAAAATGAAAGGTCTCGCTTTCAGGATTGGGCCATTTAAATAGAAGCCTGCTGCTTTCATTTTGTAGAAGGGCAATCTCCCTCCACATACGTGTTTTTAAAAGGTTCATTCATAATTCTCCCTTCACACTTCTATTGGAAATGACAGAATTCATTATTTTGAGTTCTTGAACTATTTTTCTGCAACTTGGGTGATGAATTGTATGAGATCTAGTTCATAACGTGGCACGGCAGCCCACAAGATTTAAAATTCTCAAGGCTCGATTTGTCTCTTTCTGGCACTCGGCTGGCAAAGGCAAGGGAAGCTTCCATGTGCATCTTCTGCCTCTTATAGAGCAGGAGGTTGGGATTTTTTTTATTTAATACTGATCAAGGGAAAAAACTCGCACCCTTGCTCGGTAATTCACTAGAGGTATCCAGGCAACAAGGACATACATTACGGTCAGCAGTATACAAGGTGCTGTGAGAATTTTTCTTGCCTCCTGTTTATCTGGGAATCCAACTGCAATAGACCTATACAAACAACACTGTTTCCACTGTCTATTTCCACATCTAAACATGTAGTTCGTCTGTAGACTTCTGGGGTTTTTATTTATATTTAGCTCTCTGATGGAAAAGGATTTCTTGACATGTATCTATTCTTGCCTAAATAAAGGAAATCGGCTCAGGTGGGAGAGGGGGACAAAGACTCCATGAAATGGCAAATACGACTCAGCTTGCAATTGATGGTGCATCTGTGGGAATGTTGCAATGAGAATCCTCTTTTTGAGAGTAATTTTTGTCTGAGGTTGCTAGGCTACACCAGCTTGGGCTGGACTTGGTGGAGACAGTAGCAATGTCACCAATTACTTGCTAACCGAAATAGGCCTCACTGGCAGAGAGTTACGGTGATTGAATTTCCCTTTTTCTTTGTTAAATAAACGTATTTTCACTAACTGCTGATGCATCTCATCACTGGGCACTGAGTGGGACCAGTTCATACTCTCAGAGCTGGTCCAGTTGTTTCAAGATTTCTGACTGCAAGTACCCAGTTGATTATATATCTTTAAGCACTTTTTGCACCTCTGCAGTTTGTTTGCTTATTTCTTTCTTTCTTTTTAAATTGATGACTATGATAAGAAAAATGATTCTTATTGATACCACTTGTTTCAGAATCATACCCCAAAGTGTCTTATGCCCTTCAGGATAATATTTATTTCTTTTGCAAAGAAATGCCAGACTGACATTACATTAGCTGACAAAATTGCCTCAGTAAAGGTCTAGACACTACTCAGAGACACTAGACAGAAGAGGGATGTTGACCATGCTGTGACTGCACCTTAATACACAATCCCTGTCCTCTCTAGGTCTCGGTGTTAGCTTGTATCTGCTGTTGTAGTTACAAGGAAAAAAGTATGATTTCGGAAATGGATAGGATTTTGTACACCAAATTGCTAAATACTTCAACTGCTTACTACTGCTTACTCCCAACTGCTAAACACATTGAAAACAACCTTTTCTGCTGGACTGTTTGGTAGGCAAAGAGTGGCCCTATTAGGTGGGATAGAGATCCCATACATTGGCTGCATGGGGAGCTTTACATGGTTTCTGGGCAGTTACGCTTTGATTCATATTTCTTCTTTTGTCCTCACAAAAATGGAAGTAGGTTTTTTACTTACAAAGGAGAAAGCAATGCAGAGCTTTTACTGCTAGTTCTGATTTTGGTGCTAGACACTATCTACATAATAGGTATGTATCATCCTTATGTATTATTTCTTGCCTTTCGGAAGAACAGTGGTATTTCTGACTTTCATTTCCAAATACAAAGCATTTCCAAAAGATTTACATTTTTAAACAGACTGTAAAGTCTTCCAACCGTCTTGTCTATGTTCGTGTTTTAGAGTGCCTTACCCTATATTATGGCTTTTAACTCTCTTTTTTTTTTGTCTTTTTATCTGACTATCTGAGCTTCAGTAACTATATTAATATTGAACATGCAATTTTAACTAGGGGTTTCGAGAGACTTAGGGACAATGCTTTTTAATTTACTTCAGTTTTGAAGTGCCAGAACTTAGCCAGACATAAGTTTAAGGTTAAACTTTAGATTTGATCATAGGAATATGAATAACTTTGGCTGTGATAGTAAGAGGGGAAAAAATGCAAAGAAAGGCACTCAGGGTTGATATGAGATTTATTTTGTTATGCCTAATTTCAGACTCTTCTAGATAATACAGGGATACAAACTAGTCCCTTTAAGAGTTTGGTTCTGCACCCAAACTTGCATGGAAAAGTAGATCATTATATCGAAGATGAAACATTATCTTCAAAAATAAATAATAAAAATAAAAATAAAAAGGAAATAAAAGGAAGTTTCCTCTGGAATTTCCCCAAAAGAGCAAAAAGTAGCCTCAGGACTAGCAAGAAGTTTAGGTTGAAAAAATGCAAAATTCATTAAGCTAGTTACAAGTGTATTAGGCTAGCACTGTGAATGGATTTTTTTTCTTTGTTCATTATGGCTTTTTTTGTTTAAAGTGAATAAAGATGAAAAGAGCTTACCTCAGATAAAAGCTACTTTATAGGGTCTGTATCTCCTTAACTATTGTTATTTAGCATTCAGAATAAAACCTAAGTAGCATGAACCAAAGCCCTGGTGCCTCGGACTTTACAATCTATACTATATGTAAAATTGTAGGTGCATTCTGTACTTCGTGGACACAAGGCTGGTTTGAGCTTTTGGGTTAATATAAGGTCCATCTTAGCCAGATTTTTCAGGTTTCATTCAGATGCCTTTGTTTGCACGTACGTAAGAGCTGGGAAGAAAGCGTACATGTTCCCTAGCGCAGGCTGATGCATTTTGCTTCCATTTTCTGGCTCGGCCGAAACAACCAAGGCAGTGTAAGGCATTAGCACTGCTTGCTTCTCCACTTAAGCTCTCACCTGTCCTAAAGGTGATTGTCCCCATAGCAAAGGTGCCAGCATTAATACATATGCTTGGCCCCAGTTGAGATGGTTGCTTAAATGGCCAAATACAGGCAGACGCGCCTTGATCAAGTGGATGTTGAACTTGCACGGCTGAGGTCTGCGTGCGTGCGTGCGTGCCTGCCTGTCCTGGCCCAGCTGAAAAGAAGAGTCAGTTAACAAAATCTGTAATTTCTTTTCTGCTAAAAAGAGTAGTCTGATTGGTAGATACGTAGTGGAAGGGGAATTTGCCTGCTCGAAAATTTATGGAGGGAAACTCATTTCACATGTTTAACATGTTGTTTATTAGAAGTAAATAGTAGAGCAAGCACCTCCACTAATGTAAGCTTTCCGGTATCAAGTTTATAAAGATCTTTTAAATAATGGAGCAAAACTTGGAAACTTTCAATTCATAGGCTTATATTTCAAGACCAAGGAAATGTTAAGCAGTTTGCATGCTCTAGATGAGAAAAGGATTCAAATGTTAACAGAAATTTTACCATGAGTTTTGTTAGTGCAGAATTTAATAGTGGAGTTTTTATCTTATTTTAATCTAGTAGGTCAAGTAATTTATTTCCTAAGATTAATTTGAAGCTGAAAGAGGGCAGAAAATGAAAGACATTCTCAATGATAATTCCCAAGATTCTGTGGTACCAGAGAGCGTAAAGGACTATCCTGAAATTAAGATACATGTATGAATTGCAAAAACCTTGGCAGGTAGAAAATGAGCACAGCTTTGAATTGCCTGAAGAAAATATCTGTGAGACTGCAGCAAACTTTTTAACCCTTTATGGTCAGTGGTCTTACGCATTGTGTAGATTTGAATTGGTAGGTCAGAGCTCTTGCTTTCTTTAAAAGGATGAAAAGTAGCATTGTGAGCAGTCCAAGCAAACAAAGTGCTTGTTAAACCTCGGCTGTATAGTGAAGATTGTGAAGGAAAACCCCTCTTGATACATAAGTATTTTATTGGCTGGACAAAGAAACATAGTTAAATAGTTGTAGGGAAGCTGCTGTTTAGAACTTAACTGCTTATCAAACATAGAAAGGCAGCATGCTCTTGGAAGTTCCTATGAAAACAGCTTGTTTTTCTGCCTTTTCTGGTAATTTAAGGAGGCCAAAGTAATAGATTTATATTTTTTAGCTTAAGAGCTCTACTCTACCTCAGACCAGTACAACTGGAGGCAGACAATTTGGGGAACATGGTTTAGAAATCTGGAAAATGGATTTTGTGGTGCATTCTCCACAAAGGATACATCTGCTTGCCACAAGTGCAGCTTGTAATCCTGGAAAATCAAAGATACTCCATTGCTCTTAGCTAGGTAAAGAATTCAGTGTGTCCTGTAATTCTTGATAAGTCAAAAGATTTTTTTTCAGATATGAAGAAAAATCTGTGGCTTGCTAGTGGCTCCTGTTTGCAGGAATCCCTTTATTTCAGCTGCCGTGCTTTCCCGTTTACAGTTTGGAATGGATTTGCCAAAGAACACAAACATCCTCATCCTTCCTTCTTTCTCTGTGTCCTGATCCTAATATCACTGAATTCAGATTTCTACAAAATTTTTGTTCGGACCCAGTGTTGGTTTTTTGTGGTGACCCTGGCCCTAGAGTTGGTATAGTTACAATAGAACTGCAAGAGGAGCTTGTGTATGGACAAGGATATTTTCAAGCTGGAATTGCTGGGAGTTACTTATAGTGTATCTCTTTACATTTTTAGATACAGCATTTAGAGATATATATTTTCTCTATCTGTGAATCATACAAGTCTGCAAGTTGCTTGCCTTCTTGCCCTGATACAAAACATGTAATGCTCTTATTATTATGTGACATAGTTAGATTCCTGTTGAAAATCAATAACCTTCCCATAAAGCAAGTCTTACATCCTTTCTTAAATTCATTTAGAATCATTTTGTATGCCTCATTAGCCTTGTAATTTAAGAAAGAATAAAAGAAAAAGAAAACAAACCAGCCACCTAATATTAAACAGTGTATGTAATTTAATTTTTCCAACAAGGGGGGATGTTTATGACACTAAATATATCTGCTAGCCTATAAATACCTGTGTTTATAGTTGAACAGAGCAGTGGTTCTCAAACTGTGCTCTATCAGACACTTAATAATACACAATGTGCTGTAGGTAGTATTATGCCACTGCTGCCTTTCTTTTTTCTTTAATCTGCTACATTGCTTTCATGGAAATTAAATATACCAGATGAAATACATTCCTAAATATTCTGTGCAATCACCCATTAGAAAGTGGATGGTCAATGTGAACAAATGCAGAAACTGCTTTAAAGACAGACCCTATACTTAAGCACAGTCGACATTTAAAGCAAAAGGTATTAAGTTCCTGAAAGACACCATGTGATACAGAAGAATATTGCTGACTTCTGTGTAAAACTCTGAGTGAGTGTGTTTGAAGTTCCTTGAGAAGATTATGGTGTGAGAGTCACTAACTTTTATGCATATTCCTTGTAGTAACCCCATGGGAATTACACCAAATTAAAGAAATAGGATGGGGCTGATGATGACCTACAGAAAAAAAAACCAAAGATAGGCATTATTTAAATCTCATGTGTAATGAATGTGTGAAAAAATATGAATTGCTTTGTTTATTAGTACAGTGACACCTACTTTATTGAGTGGTAAAATGTGCCACAACACCAAAGCAGATGCAGCTGTAGTAGACATAGTTGTAAGAAAAGAATGCAAAGCATTTAGCAGCTGCTTTATTAAACAATTCTTTCATTTTATAAAGGAGATATATTTTAAAAATTTATATTTCTATTTATAGCATATTTATTTCCCACATGCAGTCAGTATTGAGGAATTTTGAATTAAGCAAACTCTTTGCATATTTAAATTTATCTTTAAAGAATAGTCTCCAACAAAATAAAGGCAAAAGCAATAAGTATTTCTACAGTTTATAGGACATGTTTGGTGTGTGTGTGTGTGTGTTGGTTTTTTTAACAGATCCTTCAATTATTATTTAAAATTTTTTTTTAAATTTAGTATTTTAAAACTTTTGAGTAGTCTAGGTCTTGATGGACACATTTTTCAGTTTGTAGGAACCTCACTTGTAACACTTTGGAATGATGTCATGCTTGTGAGAACCTTACTGTAGACTGTTACTTAAAACATTAAGGTCTTGTAGCTATGTTAAGAAACATTGTTGGTTGTAATGAAAGAAAGAATCCCACTCATTTTCAATTCCCTGAGCAATTTCTTCATACCTATTTATGCCTGTTGATTGAACCTTGATGCCTATTCTGTCTATATTGTTACCTATGTCGAATTAATTTATTTCAGACTTTCCATGTGTATCATTAAAGAACAACCATGTACATTTTTATTTAAGCAAAATTGTTGATTTTTTGACCTCTATGAAGTTAAACCTTGACTCTTCCCACTATATATATTTTCTCCCATTTTTAGTAGAGCTGTGCAGTTCCATCAGAATTGCCTTGCCATAGCTGAAGGAAAATAAGAATGTGCAAGTTATTTATAGACATGAGTATTAATAAGTAAGAAGAGTGTGTGGAGGCATTTTTCTGTACAAGAGTTGATTGTATATGTCTTGTGCGTGTATTTGGGAGCTTGTTTGGCTTTTCTTCTCTTTATTTTTTCTTTATCTCTCAAGTAGCCCACCAGCTTTTGCTAAAGATGTGAGGTGAGAGCTGCCAGGGTATTAAATGTAGTTTGTTGGTGGACAGTCACAGCATAAAAAATGTGGCATACCATGTTCTTATTGCATTACTTTAGATTTCTACAAGCAAATACTTTGGAGAGAGAGGGGGTTAATCTTGGAGGAAATTTATTCTTGTTATTGCAACTTACTCTTGAGTGAGGAGCAGGAACACCGTTCTGTGTGTTAGGGCATCTGTTACAGACTGTGCATCTCTAGGACTGGAGATCTTGGCTTTAGGACAGAAAGAGACATAGCTGAACTGAAAACAGATGAAAGTCAAGATGAGGAATTTGGTGAAGATATGTATAGGGTGTTTGTAAGGCTCTCCCACCTCAGGTTTGTAAGGGATGAAGTGACTGACCTCCAGCACCTGGAGTTGCTATGGCCAGGAAGATCACAGTTCAGACATCAGTCACAGCACCTACTGAACACAGTTGGACTTCCAGGTGGAACTATGTTTGAAAAGGGACAAGGTCTGCAAAAATTTCCATTGCTGGGTCTGGGATTCTGAGTAATCTGTTATCCACAAAGTTTTTGGAGAAAAAGAGTGTACTCTGGCTGTGCGGCAAAGAAAATTTTATACATTTTGGGAATCAGCAAGCAGTTTGCAAGCAGAGGAGAAAAAACAAATTGATGCTGAAACTATGAAATGTGGAAACAGTTGAGAAAGAGCACAGAGAAAGGGTAAATAATGAAAGAAGTGCTTGCTTTAGGCACATCTCAGACTGTGGTGTTGTAAACCAAGAGGAAGGATAGAACTTAATTTGAAAATCAGGGGCAAAGGAGAAGGAGGTATGTTAGTAGGCGTTGAAGTGTCTAAGAATAACCATCACTGGAGCTGGTGTGGTGGTTAAGATTATAAGTGAATGATGATCTCAGGTTCAGTGCTTAGGCAGTAGTAAGGTGATGGCCTGGGAGAGAAGATAGAGGGCTCAGAACTGAACCTTCCAGGAGTCCACAGGGGAAAGATTCTCTGCTTAGACAAAAATAAATATTGAGACAAGAAAAATGAGCAAAAATAATAGCAATAGGTTTATGTTAAAAAGACAGTGGGAGAGTTGAGGAATTAGAGAAATGTGTATGTATTACAAGGAATGTATATGTATGCATGTTAGAGGCTCATTTTTAATATATGGCAGTTTGTCAAATTATTTAATGTCTCATTCTATACCAAGTGCACTCCTTATGGAAACTCTTTGGTGTAAACCTGAATAAGAAAGAGACACTACCCTGAAAAGTCACCAAGAAATGCTAGCAATTTTTCACTGCAGCCTAACTTTTGAAAATCTCTAGCTGAAGAAGTGAAAAATAGCTTGATTAATAACATTTCCTATTTGCAGCTGAATAAAGAAGTCTAAGTACAACTTTTTAACAAAATGAAACTGTTATAATAGTCACAGAGATGCCAGAACATCAGCATCAATATACTATTATTAGTACGTCACTGCAGCCGTGTGGTATGTGCAAATATTTGCATCAGTTCTGCACACTCTGTTGCGGATTGCTCTGCAGACCAAACTAAACTTCATTAAGTTAAACCAATTTAAAAATCACTATGATGAAGGTAAAATGAATTACATCATTTTCATTAAACATATTTTCATTGTGCAACACTAATTTTTTAATTCAGTGCTAACTCCCTTTGCATGTTACTTGATTGAAGCAATTTTATGGGCTTGCCTAGCTTGTACCTCAACAATGGAACAGTATGGATACAGACAATTGCTTGCTCTTGACTGCAGAAATTACTTACAGCCACCATTATATGACAAAGCATTTTCTACAGCAGAGAACCTTAATTGATTCTTTGGTCAGTCCCTTTAACTCACAGGTTCACATACAGTGGCTTAATTCCAGCATGTGTAAATGCCTGCTACCTAAGTGCTTAATTTTTGGTGTTCTCCAGACATATGTTTGAAAGAAAAGCTTCATAATCCAGTCCTATGAATTATAGGTATTACAGTTTACTTGGGTAAGCTACTATACGGTATTCTATACAAAGCTAAAAGTATCATATCAACAGAAGAAAAATAATGCATAGAATTAGAGACAGAAATTAGAAAGCTTTTAATAGGCCACAGAAAAAATGCAAAAAAGTTTGAAACAAAAATGAATTTGTTCCTCTCTAAGAGTTCTTTTAACTGTGTGATCCTTGGCAGCGCAGTCCTTCCTGCTAAGGTGTAAGTGAACGTAAACATAAAGGTATTTCTTGCCTTCATGGTCATTCAAAGTGTTAAATGGCTGAGAGAAAACTCAGATGAGCACAAAGGATTTTTAGGTGTTGCTATTACAGCAAATAATTACTATTTACAGTAATCATAATTTAGCAACAGTAATTCCACTAAATGTGTGACAGTCTGTGTCCCCATCTATTTGAATGATAAAATTTCAGCTGTTCATATTTCATCTGGAAATCACTTAAGATCAAGAAGTGTGTTTTAGCCAAATCAGCAGTTAACATTGACACTCCAGTGTGCCTGGAATAAGGTCTTGTTTTTATTAACACTTCCTCATTTGGCAACAAAAGAAGTGGTAGCACCTTCCCACAGTTCGGGTTTACTTGATGAAGCAAAATAACTCACAGACCTTGTGAGAATGGGGCCCATAGGATTGATTGTCGTCCACTTTCTCATTTGTGATTTTTTTCTTTTTCATTTTGTTTGAGATTGAATTTGAGAGAGAGCTTTGTTCCGGACAGTAGTTTATGAGAGTGGGCTGAAGAGATGAGATTTCACTGAATCATAGAATGAATACACAAAAAAAAAATATGTGAAAATTGAAATGACAAGGTAGAGTAGCTTGGTTGTTGAGGTAGATAAAAATAACTGGGTTCTCAGGGAAATGAGGTGGGGATTTTTTTTCCTGAACTAGATTTACTTTGAACAAGAGTAGTTGAGATGGAAAACCTAGACACTATGATAGAAACAACAACAAAAAAATTCATCCTGCTTTTTCTTGTAACTTCGTGTTTTACTATCTGTGTGATCCCAAAGAAAGCAAACCAGAGTCCATCTTCTGTCAATGTAATGCATCTAAAGGACTAATAAATAGATTTGATTAGAGTGGATTTCTTTTCACTTTATGTACTCTGCAGCATTGCTGTCAGAGCACCTTGAGATTTTGAAATACACAGTAAAATCTGTGTGTTCTGCCAGTTGTTTTTTTGGGGTTTTTTAAAAGCTAGAATAGTAGTATATTTATTTTACTTCCTTTAGAAACATTGGGGCAAGTTGTGACTGATCTAAGACGTGAAATACACCTTTGTGAACAGAATAATAAAGTTGGCTTGATGCCGTCATGCTGCAGTACTGACAGAGATGTGCTGGTTGGAATTTAAAAAGCCTGGAGTGCTAACAGGGCTCTGCAATTTCCAAACAACTATCCCCTTCTCTCTCATGTGGCTGGAAGAGAGAGAATTATTTTGCTTTTGATGAATAGGGAGTTAATTTCAGGAAAGCTTCCTTTAACTGTTTTGCAAAGGCTCTGAAAGAAAGCAGCCATCATTAGGCTTGGTGGCACACATGGGAGTTCGCTGCACCCTAGGAATGTGGAGCTTTGTAGTGAGAGGAACAAGCCAGGGCTAAACCCCAAGCACGACAGTGTTTCTGACTTTTTTATGTTCTTGATTTTAGTACCTGAAAAAAAAATCCATTGCAGTCAAATCTCATTGACTTTGAGTGTACAAGGACTGTAACATATTTGTCAGGTTTTGCCAGTTTGCTGAGGTTTTCTGCAGAAATATGGATTCTCATATTTGTGTGTTTGCTTTTCAGTTTCTGTTACTTCCACTAGATTCCCATGGAGTATTGCTTGCAGCTATTCTGGATAATTATTTTTCACTCTACCAAAATTATCAGTCTGGCACAAAATAGCCACGTTCTCATCCAAGCACTTTAGCTACCAATTACTTTACCAGTGAGGAATGCTTGTGTAAGGTGACAGCACCAAGCTCTTACTTCTCCTGCATAAGCAAACAGTGACAATTTACACTGTAGTTTCACTCTTCTGTTTTGCTGCTGGATAGTCTTTATGCTGTTAGTTGCCTTAATTGAGAAGTATCTATGGAGCTATACAAAAATACATGATGGGACAGTTTAAAAGCCAGTAATTTAATTTGCTGACTTCCAATTTACTCTATATCTGAGGTTCAGAGCAGACCCCAAACTGATCTGCATCATTGCTGTGTTTTTCATATATTATCATGACACCTGTTGGCCTCTCAAGGCCGAATGCCATTCGCTACTATAGTAAAAAGGTAGCCTTTGCTCTAGGATCTTTAACACTTGGTAAAGTATGATCAGGAAAGTTAATGTTTCTACTGCAGACCTGACTTACACAGCCCTCTCCCTTCTTTATTTGCCAAAATAAATTGGCTTCATTTTTCATAAGTGGAATTTTCTGTCAAAGCCATGGTAGATTTTGAAAAACAGTTTACTCCATCCACTTTTTGGCCAGGGCGACAATTTGCAAAGGAAGAACTTCTAACTTTTTGAAAGTGTTTTAATTTGTTCTTGTTGTTTGCAACATTCCACACTTTGTTTGTGTGTGTAAAACTAATTAGCTTTGAAACCTTTGAAAGTGCTAGTGCCTCTGTTTTGGGAAAGTTAACAGCTGGATGTTCAGAGGTGTTAAGTAAATGTTTAAGAGGAGGGTAATGCATACACTATAATGAAACCTACGATATCTGATGTCTGTATAATAAATAGACCAAACATTGAAATAATGTAAAATAAGATTTTTTATTTGCTGATGACATTTTACCAATCTTGTTCCCCCACAATTCTTGCTGCCACCTGCTGAGGTGAGTTTTTTTTGATGTTTATGCCTGACCCAATGGAACTTGGCTGTAAGTGATGCCTTTGAGTCCTCTGGGGACATCTGGTTATTTGTTAAACAACTAACTGGGACTGCCAAGTTCCTTCCTTAAAAACCATGAAGTTAATTAGTCACCAAAGTTAAAGCAAGAGGCTGATGAGACAGACTTGATATGAGTGAGAAGTGTGTCTTAAGAGATGGAGAAGTTGACTAGAGTAATACTTTCATTAAGTTCATATTCTCATTCTTATGCAATGTAAACATCATAGTTACAAACACTTTAGTACCTTCTCTAAGTCTTCCTGCCCTTAGGAGAACATTGCTGCAGTTCAGGTTGCAGGAGTTCAAGAGACTGACAGAAACTGCCATAGTAGTTTCAAAGACAGCAGATGGGATCATTGGGAGGTACTGGTGAAGTACCACGACAGTCACAGTAAAGCTACTCTTGGTTTCATCACGAATAAGTAATAAGTTAGACCAGAATGGTATTTTCAGTCATTGACCACCACCACAACTCTGTATCAACTATTTTTTATTAAGTATTTTCCATTGTGTGTGACTGTTAAAACTTTTGAAAGTAGAATGTTACTCCTTGGTTCAATGACAAGTCTGTCCGAAATTTGAACTTAATTTTCTATGCATATGTATATGTAGGTGTATATACGTGTATATACATGTATTTTATGGAGCGAATATGTATATGATATTATATATTTCATTAGGATTGTCACATTTCAGTAGTTTTGAAAATGTGGTGGTCATTGTTCAATAATGAAGGGAGATGCAGCCCTTGCCCACAACACATTTGATGAATGTCTTTGACTAAATTAAGAAATTGTTCTCTACAGTTAGCTGGTCTTTATTCTTATCAAAACTGTGGGGATTTCCAATGTCAGGACACTTGGTGGGTGGATACTTCTCAGAAGAATAGAGGACTTATCAATGTTTGCTTAGGATCTATTGCATTCTCAGCCATAAAAGTAGCTATGCTGTCTATAGCACTCATAAATCTTCACCTAGTCAAGGCTACTGTCTCTTTCGTCATACAAGGTTGTGTTTTAAAAAAATGAGCATAAATGTTTTTCATTTAAAATTAGTATATAAAGTAATTATAATCTCAAAACACCTAACTTCTTCATTGCTGATTTTGAAAAGTGATACCATAATTCAGTTTGTAAAATCATCTGATTGCCTATTGGCCGTGCTGATAAAATCTCTTTACCCTTACAAGGCAAGCATATTCTCAGGCACGTTCTCACCAGAGGGCACTGTTACACACACTCTTACAGATTATTTTCTTCTGGTGAAAATAATGTCTGGTCCTGCAAAAAATGGTGTGTTGGTGTTAGATTTTGATGCACACTTTTCGTAGGGGAGGACTTGCTTATAAGGTAGTTTGAACTGGTTTAGTCTCTTTATCTGGTTAAACTACATTTTTCCTGTTGAGAAATGGCCATTACTTCCAAAGATAACACTTTTGAAGAGGGTCCATATTTATATGTGTGAATTAACTACATTGTTTCAAACTCCATGCAGTTTATAAAAACTGATTCTAAACAGTCCTGAATCTTTAGATTTACACTGAAACAGTAGCAGAAGGGCAAAGACATTTATCTTGTTCCTATGGATTTTTGTTGAAGAGGATGGAAAGGCAATAAAAAGTAAAGCCGGTAATTTAGCTTTAGATAATTGTTACATCTGCTCTTTATTAATAAAAAGCATATACTCGGGCAATATAATTACACAAAGGATCTCTGTATCTATGCAATTACACAAATTTGTATTTCTACTATGTGAATGAAGATAGTTGAGAAAACTAAATAATGGTAAAGTTTATGATTCAGGTTATATTTTGTTGTGAAAATAGTCTAGTTTTCCCAGATCTCTTAAGAAAAATCTTATTCCAATAACTTTTCTTCCTGATTATGTGTCACCTAAATTTTTATTTATATTTTTGATAGAAAAAGATGTTTCAAGTTCTCTAGGATCTGTTTGGGGCTTTTGCATGTGTATTTTTACTTCACTTTGCTTTAGTATTTCCCAAACCACACCAAAATGCCAAATTTAAATAATATACACCATTTAAAAAGAAATCCTCCACAGCAAATGAATGCTGACATTTCTTAACAATCAGCTACATTTCTATTGAATGTGGTCCAGCATCTGTTGTTTGTGAACTTCCATGGCAGTTTGATCATAGAGCAGATTTTTTTTTTTTTAATTTTAGGTGAACCCATTATCATTGGTCTGTTTGGCAGTGGCTAAAGTGAGTGAGCTGCCATTGGGACCCCAAGGTGGCTGGGGGTCATTTGGGGTGACCAGCAGTGACATGATTTCCTGTGGTGGCACAGCAGCCATGTGAAGTGCTGCAAGAGACAGGGAACCAGGATTCTTCTTGCTCTATTTTAAATGCTCTCCTGTGGAACTACAGTCTGAGCTCAGTGAAAAAGAAAGTCTAATACAAAGAATTTTTGCAGCAAGAGTGCACACTGTGTAAGAATTACTAGGTGCAAGGACAGAGATACGTTATTGACATAGGTGTGCCTCAGTGAACATCCTCGTGGTGTGTGCTCCTTGTGTCCTGGTCTCTGATTGTCTTGCCTTGGGAGAACAAGCAAATACCATAGGTCTTCTGCCAAGAGGGTTAATGAGAGGGAAGCAAGGCTGCCAGTGCCCTTCCAGACCTCATCCCAATGCAATATGTAGCAAAGCTGGGGTATGTCAGGCTCAGGACCTTACAGTGCTTTCTGGTTGTGGTTTTAGACATTGTCACAGTATAGTTAATGTTCCAAGAAGCCTTTGGCAAATTTCCTAAAAAAAGCACGTAAGGAAACAAAGCTGCTATGGGTTAAAATGGAAGATTTTTCCTGGATTAATGATTGTTTAATAGAAAACAAAGGGCAGGGCTAGAATTAGGCTTAAAGTTAGCTTTAGTACTGAAAGGAAATTGCTAACAAAGTCACACATAGACTTGTCCAGATAGACAGATATTTCTGGGACTTCTGTTGTTCAATATATCCATGAGTACTTACTGAAAGGAATTGGTTCATGAGGTTGCAAAATTTGTCATTACTGCAGACCTGCTGCTGCAGGGTACATCTAATGTGTACCCACATCTTAGGTATTGGATGTGGACTTGGTACCCCACTTAAAAAGTTGAAAGAGAGCTTGCAAAAGTACCCTTTACACTTCAGTGTCAGTCAAGATGGCAGCCATCACAGTGATACTGGGTAGGATTTTGTAACTATTGCAATTGTTTTGGGTGAGGAGCAGGGTACTAATGAGAACAGACACTTTAGTTCTTTTCTCCACAAATTCTGCACTGGAAATCCTGATAAAACAGATGTGTTAAAACAGTCAGCACTGAGTTCGTGGGACTTCTAAACATGTCACTTTCTTTTCCACTAAGTGTTTTGTAATTTCTGCTGATGTTTCTGCAAGCTCCTTTGATTATAGTTAGTGCAGCCTTGATGCAGCATGCTTGAATTGCTGTATCACTGCGATTTGCTAAAATAAGTCACACATGAATTGTAGGCCATTATCTATCATTAACTCATCTAGAATCTCATGGCAAGGTAAGTGCTACGTATAATGTGTTTTCTCAATTGTTACTGGCTGTGTTGTTTTAGTATATCAGAATATGGCTGATAGTAAAGTCACATGCAGTTTAGATACATGGAAATCAGATTTTGGGGGAAAATGGTTTTAATTAATACCTGGTAATACTTAAATTATTTAAGTTTTTTCAGTTAATTTAGAGGTGTTTAAATTAGAATTTATAACGCATTTATTTCTAGGAAATACAAACTCTTATCATCATGCTAGTCTAGAGAAAACTTAGGACTAGGGTCAGATTTTTGTGCATCAAAAATTACAAATAGATGTCTATGAAAATACATTCTACCTATCTTATGTGGTATCTGTCAACTGATCATCTTGTCTGCCAGCAAAAGGAATATAAATAGTTGTGGTTGCTAGTTCTCTTTCCTTTTGAGAATGGTGGTACAATGAATATTGTTGCTACGTGTGTGTGTGTAGGAGGAAATTTTGGGTGGGAGAAGTTGCCGCACTAGATACCTCCTCTTATTCAGCCTCTTCTGAATGCCAGAGATCCTGTTTTTCCTTCCCTTTTTTATTCTTTCAATTGAGGATATTTTTCAGCATGCTGGTTCTCAGCAGGGTGAGGCCAGCCATTATCAAGAACCATGGTTTCTCTAACTGCATATTTGCATCTTAAGGTGCCTGAATACTTTTGAAAAATCTCCGCAGCTCCTTTTTTGGGGATATTTGATCTTCTGCTGATTTGTGTTTTGTTGATACTTCTCATTTCATTTTGTCCACTGATACTTTGTTGAGAAGATGAGTTGTAAGCAGGCCTATGATCTCTTTGTTTACCACCTTCAGTGTTTAGAAATCGTGGGGTCAGAATGTTCTCTGTGAAAGGAACATTGGCAGAGTGGTATATCTCAGTGTTTCTTCTCAATCCTGTTTGTTTCATCTCATCTCATCTCATCTCATCTCATCTCATCTCATCTCATCTCATCTCATCTCATCTCATCTCATCTCATCTCATTTAATTTTCTGAAGACTAGATACTGCTTTGCTCAATGTTTTCTGTACCATGTCTTCCAAAACAGACTGTTTCCACTAAAATTATTGGGAGCCTATAAACAAATTAATAAATATTTTTGTGGCATAAAACAATTTCAGAGTTTCCTTTTTATGGCATAAAAACCCTGAAAATATTATTTTCTTGGTCTGACTAAAATTTGATTATCTTTTATCAGACTTGCATTCCAGCCATCATCTGAAGATTGTCCTCAGACTCATGTGAGCTTCTATTTCTAGACTTATGTTTATTTCTAGGTTCAAATTTGTCTTTTCTAATTCTACTTTTTTACTACAAGTTCTAGATAGCTTTCTTCATCAGCTTGTTTGAAAGAATTATCCTGAATGAAATGGTTTTTTAAGACTAAAAGGGATTGTGTCCTTTGTCCCTTACTATTACCTAGGAGATAGTGCATGTTGCTATTGTTTGAGATGTAGTGCTGCTCTGTAATAATTTGCACATTTTGTGTGTGGATTTGGTTACTGAATGGTATACTTTATGACTACATTCAGTTAAATATTGCAAGTTTATTGTGTGATCGTATTTGTTTAGCTTAATGTAGATATGTTGGAAAATCAAGAACAGTGGCTGGATAAAGCACCGATCTACTAACATTTTTCAAAGAATTAATACCATTTTCTTTTACATACTTCTGATGAACAATGGTTTCAGCAATGAACTTGTCAGAGTGAGAGATAAAAGTCTGTGTTCATTAACTCAAGAAAATAAAAGCTTAATAAGACTGTAAAGAGTAAGGAATAAGAGGAGTGACATGAAAGGGTAGCAGAATGAAAAATTTCAGGGACTTGAGTGACTTGTAAGGTGAGACATGATTAATCTCATCCAGAGATTGTAAAAAAGCTATTTGATCATTCTGCTCCTCACTGGTCACAAGTTCCCAAAAAGAAGAATAGTTAATCTTGTTGGCTGGTTGGGCAGGTGGAAGGCACTGTACTGCAGCTCTGGACCTAAAATGCTATTGGGTAGAGACGAGGCAATGAATTGGAGGAAATGGATGTAAATGTGAACCTGGTTTCAGTGTTGCATCTAACTATTGTTAGAGATAGAAAATTTCTAATTTGCTGAAGTTTTAAAGAACTTTTTTAAACTTTAATTAACAATTTTTCATAATTCAATTAACTAACATTTTCTTCATTTGGGCAGCTAGCTTGATCCCTTGTTTTTCATTTTTCATGTCATTGTTTTGTAGATGCTTTTTTAGAAACTGTATGTATTAACCAAATTTTTGACTTAGCCTAAGAGTTACTGTTCTTGTCAGGTCTTTTTGATGATGTTACTGTAATGTCTAAAGAATTAATATGGTGAATGTCTACAAATTCTGGAAGTTTTCTTCTTAGAAATTGAATATTTAAACCTGCTATATTTATAAAAATGCATATGTTGCAACTTCTAACTTATCAGCATATTTCCTTAAAGATAATGGGATTGCAGTGAAACAGGACCCTATCTAAATATGTCAAATTGCATAACCTTCTAACACCCTACATACACAAAAGAAAGCTATATATATATGTATATATACATATTTGTTGAAAATAAAATTGTAATGTAAATTTTTAGACATTAATTTTTCTATATAATTTGTTATTTTACAGTATCCAGATAAATTGGTATTGGTTTTCATTCAGGAATCTAAAACTGTAACTATTAATATGACTATTTTCTTATCCAAGGCCTCAGTGCCAGGTTTTGCTATTAAGATTAGGTAAAGTACATGTTGGCTACATTATAACTGTGAGTTTTTAGAATAGTTTAAACATGTAGGTAAACAAGCCACAGTATATATAGGCAGTGTAGGGTTTTTTTAAAAGGTCATCTGTGTAAGTCAGCTACAAATCACTTTTTAGTTGCCAGTCGTCTTGCTGCTATTATTTATGTTATGAAAATTCTATTAAAATATATTAAAAATGTTTTCATATTTTTTATTGCTGGATAATTCAGACCACATTATTGACACTGTTTTGTGATTTATTTTTAGCTTCTTTATTCAGAAATGTCTTCTAAATTTAGGGAGGCATAAAGTTGACAAAAAGCTACATATGTTTTTCCAACCCTCTTCCAACTGCCTGATACTTTGTCAAGAGTGTAAAATTATGTAGCAGAGAGTAAAATATGGATTAAGCAATATTCAATCATCCTGAAAGAGGCACTGCTTTGTTTTGTATTTTGGTTTACTCCCATTATTTTTTTCTTCTTTTTTTTTCCTCCATATGTCCATGTTTTGTTTCCCCCTGCTTTTAAGCAAAATTATGTGATTTATCATAGTGCTTTACTTTGGATCCTAGCTCACTGAAATAATTCAACACATAGCTCTTTTTTATTGTGTTTTTATTTCAGCAAGCCATTTTTTTGCACAATAGGATACTGTTTGGACACCTGAAAATTCAAATGAAGAAGGAAATTTTTGCCTGAGTAGTTTTTGACCAACTTTTTAGAATAGAGCATGCTATTTGTAAAATTTTGGCAATCTATATATATTTTCTATATATTGTACATGCTTGTGCAAACATGACCTGTTCTATGTTTTGCTTACAGTATTAATGCAGCATATCACATGTTATCTGGGTCACATCACTGATGTGTTCTGACTTGTTGCTACTTTATGGCCAGGCTTCCACATTTGTGCATCTCATTCCATTTTGAAAGATGACAGATACCCAGAGCTCAATGTAGAGAAACAAACCACTGCTGAAATCTGCAGTAAAACATAGAAAAGTCTAGAGAAGATGGAGAGAGTGAGAGAAGAACAAGCAATGCAACAGATTTTAGATAGACATAGAAAGAGTTGTAGAACTAATCACTAATCACAGTATGCTATAGTTAGTACAACCTTAATTTGACTGATTGTTAAGTATTTTGGAGAGAAAAAAGTCTGATTTGCCACTAGATTCACAAGTATATGGTTGGATTTTAAATACCATTCTTACCACTAAGCATATGTCTATAGTCTAATAACAACAGTCACCAAATACCATTTGATGTTTCCAGCTAATTTGGACAGTACACTCAAAGGCTAAGGAACAAATTAACATGTTTTATCCCAACTTCAGTGCAGCTATGGAAACTTTTCTTTGTATCTAACTCACATGCAAGTAGATTTGGGCTGAATTTGCAAAGCTTTCTTTTCCCCCTTAAAAGTGATTTTTCTTTCTGTGAGGTTTTTTTGGTCACAGTTCGTGTGAAGCAGGCTTTAAAACATTGGGCATAAGTCTGAGAGTAATAATAACCATGGATTTGAGGCAGAGGAGAATTAGTAGCAGCTTCAGGTATCAGTGGGTGCGAAGGTCTCTGTCATTAAGGACCACACTAAATAAACATGCTGGAATATGATTGCTTTATTGCTCTTTGCTCATTTTATGTCCTTTTATTGCTCTACTAATGACTGTAGAATTAGGTGTGTAAGGGAGGTCTGAAAATGTAAAACTAAAAGAGGTACACGGAAAAGTGTGTGCTTCCTGTAGAGATTCCAACTTCTCGTAATGGATGATGGAGAGACTAATTTGCCTTGCACAGATGAGTGAGGGTAGGGAGAGAGGGACAGAGGCACCTCAAGAACAGATCCATATCTGAACTTCATCTTCACTTTAGTACCCCTGATGATTTCTGTGTGCCTTTATAATGATCCCAGTGGGAGAGGTTGTGTCATTTCAAGTAGTGCTTTTTTCCTCCACTATTAGCCAAATGATATATTCCTGATCCAGGGGGCTATACATGAAAATACACAGATAAGAATTAATTTTATATACATTTAACTATTGAATAAAATACTCTAATTTATGATAATGCCAGAATCAATCTGGTGTGCTGGTGTAACAGTATCACTTCTGAGGACAGAAAGTACTGATGGACTAATAATTTTACTGCTTTCTATTTTGCATTCACTGCAGTTTACAAGATCAATAAAGAATGTAGGACCTCAGCAGACTTACAGTTTAGACTGTAAGAATCTCTGTTGAGAGTCTAAAGTCCTGTTGTATCTAAATAAGTGGAGTTAGTTTCATCCCTGGTGTTTAGAAGTGATTTTCTGTGTTGTCAGTTTCTTCCAAGGGAAAGTAGGATGTATTACCCATAAGGTTTCAAGTAATGTAAAAGGCAAAGCAAAGAATGTTGCTGAAGCATGTGGATATTTTTGAAATACGAAAACCTAAAAATGACATGCTTTATTTAGAACTTAATAGCATGAAGTTATATTTGGGGTGCAGAAAGCAAATTGTCTTTCAGAACTTTATGAGTGACCAGTGCATATTTTCTTTGGATTTAAGAGTTGCTCATAAATGCATAGACTATGCATATATAAGAATGTATAGAATTAATAGGCAACATTGAAATAAATATATATAAAGCAATAAATATGTAGTGCCTGCCTAGCTAAAGCTTAGAATTTAAAAGTGCAGTTCACCCCACCCAAGAAAAGTCAGCAAGGCTGCAAGAGTTGTAAAGTAGTTCTCAAGGTTACTACAAAATGTCCCTTTGTTTCTTTCATGCCTTCATCCTTTTTGAAATGCTGTGCACATAGTCAAATTAAAATTGTTTTTCTTTCAGGCTTTTCTACTACAAATCCTGTTTTACTATGTAGTTTACCCAGTTTACCTAAACATTAGTCATCCAAAGAGCAGGGGATCTTTTATTCATATGCTTCTATGTCAACAGAACCGCAGTCTTAAAAACCATTTTGTCTTCTATTCCCTATATGTAATCCTTCCAGATAGTATTTCAAGACATTGTATAAATTCTATGCTTTTTTCCTCTACAAGTGGAAGAAAATCTGGCATCAATGTTGTCTGATGACTTAAGCATTTTCTTTAATCTTCAGAAATGCCTTTATACCTTGAATGAAAGCACTGTATTCTCAACCTTTATAACCCAAATACGAATTTTATTTAGGAGCACAGTTGGTTTGCATTGCAGGTAGCTTAGCATTTATTTTACTCTTACTGGCTGCAGGTATTACCTAGAGATGAGGATGGAAACTCAGCCTAGGAAATCAGCCTTTCCTCACCTGTGTATGAAGAACTGAAGTGTCTGTACTTTGTTGTTGTCTTTTTTGAATGTAAGTAAAGTTTTGCTGAATGCTTCACTAACCTCCTTGCTTGCTAGAGACTAAATCATTGCCTGTCCTATTTCAACATGCCTCTCACTCAGAAACTGATGGCAGTTTGGAGATGAATCAGTTGTAAAGATCATGTTCTTCTGAAAGCCATATAAATACCTATGAAATTGGAGAAGCTGGTGGTAGGTTGGTGGCAGGTATTCACACCCCAACATTTTTTGCTGAATGATATCATTATTTTGTCCACCAAGGCTGTGTGTGCTCCTCATCAGGCAATTGTTCCTTATCATATCTTATTACTTTATCCAGTTCAGATTTTCCAATATCCTGGGAAAAGTTGAATAGAAGTCTTGTGAGCCATTAGTTACTTCTTTCTTTTTTTAAATTGGTATTTACAACTCCAACATGTATTGACCATGAAGACCTTATACTTGAAAACTGATGGTTTTATGATGGATTTCATGAGACTTTGAATGATCAGAGATTCTTCAGTTCTGGGTCTTAAATATATGTCACTCGAAAAAAATTCTTCCCCTTTCCACTTGTTAAGTGAATTCTACCTTGAGTGTTTTCCTCTGTCCCCTAGTGAGCTCCACGATTCTTTCTACTTAGCAGCAGCTTGTGTTTTGAATTCAGTCCCACTTGGTTCATAACGATGATTTTTTTACACATTTTTCATGTTTAATAACACTACTTTAGCTCAATTTGTGCAAACATCTTTTGGACTTGTTATAATTTGATTTTCTGTCAAGGATAGTTCCAAAGAAGAGAAAGTGATGGGCAGAGGAAGTGATGCTGATGTATACCTTATTTGCAATTCTAATAACAGTTTTGTGAATTTAAACACTAGTAAAGAGCACTTCATTCAAGTGCATATTACCACAGAACTTGCTAAACATGCCTAAGAATAATGCTATTCCAATCTGGGCAAATTAGATGGATAACATAATTTACAGCAGTTGTTAATTATGCATCAGCTTCAATCACAGCATAGTTCTGTTAATTGCTTATCAAAATGAGGTTAACTTTCTGTCATTTATATTTCTTTAATTTTTAATTAGAATAATACACTTGATATTTTTCACTGGCCACTTTATAAAAAAGTAGTCATGATGCAAATGTTCAGCACAACAAGACTAGAAGAGATCTCCTGAGTCACCAATTTGGCTGACATCACCAACCCATGTAATACCTTTCATAAATTTCTCTCCATGTCTTAAAACCAGTTAGGTTCCTCACCCCTGCTGCCCAAATGGAGGAGGTTTGTTGCAGTGCCATAACCCTGACGTGTTTAGAAGCTTTCCACTTGCCAGCCTCAAATTTATGCCTTTGTTCTAACGGCAGAATTGTTTTATTGTCTAAATAATTTTTTCTCCTGTGTAGCTTACAGTGCATGATTTATTTGTAGAATAAACACCCTCTCACTTATCACTTCCCTGAGATGGGCAAACCAACTCCTTTTAGTCTCCTTCAGTAAGATCTACATTCTCGTGCCCTGAACATGGCTGGCAAGCCATTAGTGCTCCTTAATTCCAGCTGTAATGGCAGCTTTTAACTCCCCTCCTTGTGCAGATGGAAGCAGAAGTGCCATTCACTGTCAGGTGAGTGATAGATAGTGAGAGGTGTAGATGAGTTTTGCTGGCTCTAGGAAATGAGTCTAGAAGTACTTGTGGAGGTGATTTGCTGGCTTCTTATTCTGGCTAAATGAACAGATATGGCAGTGTTTTAATTACAGCTGTTTGAGATAGCTAAGTCAGTCTTTTCAAACCAAGTCCATCATGGTAATTTTATTTATGTATACACCTGAAAAATGGGGAATGCTATTAATGCTAGTAATTTAGCCTGGGCAGGCTAGAAAGCTGTTGTGGTTCTTAGGGAAAAAACATTTCACTGAGAATTGTGACACTGGGAAACAACTGGAAAACAATCCTATACTGGGGAGAGAATTAGAGAACTAGCTGGGAAAAAACTCTGCTGTGAAGAACTAAAGAGTCTTTGTAGACAGCAAGCAGAGCATGAGCCAGCAGTGAATCCCAGAAGAAGAGGGCCAACAGCATCCTGGGCTCTATTAGCAGGGCTGAGGGAAAGTATTACTTCCTTTTACTCAGCACTTGTTAGATGCCATCTAAAATGGTGTATCCTTGCCCACTCTCCCCCTTCATTCTTTGAGGAAATAAATGGATTAACTGAAGAAAGTTCAGTGGAGGGCCACCAAGATGGTAAGGGGCTGATGTACCTGCCCAGTTGAGGAGAAGCTGATGGACCAGAGTTGTTTCAGCCTGGAGATGGCTTTGTGGGAGAGACCCTCACAGCAGCCTCTGGTACCTCAAGGCTGTTTCTGAAAAGATGGACTTTTACTGTGGTGCAGGTAGGAGGACAGGAGACTATGGACGTAAGTTGAAATAAAAGTATTTCAGACTGTATGTAAGGAGAAAAATTCCCACTGGGACAACCAGGAGACACCAGGTCCAGTAGGAAAACAGAGTGCCCAGAGAGGTTAGGCAGTCTCCATTCTTCAAAGTATTTTTGGATATGACTGTTTTAAGTCCTTAGCAACCTGGTGTGACCTGCATTGAGAAGAAAGTTGAACTAGATCATCTCCTGAGAACCTTGAAGTAAAGGATTAAGAATGTATTCAAGATTCCTCATGTCCATAGTAGTATTTTGCACAGTTCCTCCTTTTGGACTCATAAAACTTGCTAATGGATGTTCTCTCCTGTATCTCTTCTTTCTTGACTGTGTTTAATATTCAGATCCCTTTCAGAAAATAACACTAGGAATAATATTTTTTATTTATTTTTATTCATCTTTTTCCATTTTCTTTCTCTTTTTCCTCTTCTTTTTCTTCCTTCACTTCAAAACAATATAATACAGCAATCTGCTACAATATTACTTTAGTCATTTTAATTCTCTTCAGTCTTGGAAATTAGCAAAGAGCCCAGTATCCAGTTTCACCTTTGAGTCTTCCCTTTGTTTTCCTCTCCTAAATAATGAAAAGTACGAGTTACGTAAAATCAAACTGGTTACAGAAAAGATTGTATCTTCATGTCTCTTTGGTATTTATTTTTTTTAGTATGAATGAATCTGAGCATTTTGGGTTCCCAAAGTAATTACTTCTGCCACACTTCCTAAGAATGGTTGGTTTTCAGATTTTTTTTAACTGTTCCGTTCAAGATAACAGTAGACAACACTGTAGTTTTGTTTCTTTTTTTTCCTTCCAAGAACACTATGTAGATCAAATGAGACAAGTCACATCAGTCTTCAACTAGAAAATATTTATTGTGTTTTCTATCCCTAGCATTTATTTCATGTAAAAAAAAAAGAGAAAAGTAAGTGTAACAAAGAAGTTCCTGTATTGTCCAGAGTTGTACTTACTCAAAAGCCCAGGCAAGCCCAAGTTTTAGCAAGAAGTGCCATCTTTATTAGACCAAGCAGGACTTTCACTTCAAACAGCCAACACTGCTATTCTCTTATGTTTTTGATAGCTATAGCAGTCAGACACTAGAGCTGCTAGACTCTGACTCTAGACCTTATACCACCTTAAAAAGAAAATCTCGTTACCCCGATTTTTCCACTCACCTGCAGATTGTGAAAGTTTTCAAATGGCTTTTTTGTTGTATGTGTAATTTACTTAAACATGAATAGGATACACCCAGTAGTGACCTTTTGACGACCTAAGTGCAGTCATCTTTGTTTCCTTGCATACAACCGCTAGGGACTCAGCTTTCCAGATTCCTAAACAAATTGTTCTTTTTGATTAGGACAGTCTTTTCTACTGCTTCTTTTTCGAAACTGAAGGACTAAATTTTCACAGGAAGTTACCTCTACCATTCTCGTAAATCAGATAGGAGTGTTTAAATACTAATGTGTTTTGAATGCCAGTTTATTAACAGAACTCACTTATCAAAAGTGGACTGTCACCTTAGATATTTTCACACGTGTCTAGTTAAAGCAGTGTTATCTAAAGATTAATCAATTTTAAGTGTTTCAGGGCATTTAATCTGTAGCAAGTACAGTTCACAGCTGCTTTTTCTCCTTAATCAGAGAAAAAGACATATATCTTTACTGCATTGTTTTAAAAAACTCCAGAACTTTGGAGTGCAGCAACTTTTATGTGTCTTCAGAGATAAATTTGACAGATCTGTTGTGATTTCTCCTTTTTATGAACGTAGAGTGTAGCTTTGAGAAGGCAGCTTAACTTCAAGCTGTTCCTGTGACTGTGTCTGCACTGCGTGTATGTGCATCACAGTCCTGGCCCCAGGAGATGCACCTGAACAGTGTCCCAGCAAGGTGGGGAAGTGACCTGTGTCTTCTGCATACCTTGCATTTCTGTTGTCAGGCCAGAGCAGGTATCAGCCAGGAAAAGAACCTGTGTGCTTGGTGCACCTTCTAAAGAAAATTATAGTCCTGTCCTTTGGTCTGGGGAATTTTGGGTGCACATTGACTAACCAGGGATGCAGGCAAGACCATGCAGGAGAACTGTCCCACATTTAGGTATAGTAATTTAATATTTGCTTTGTTGCTTCCTGAGGAATGTTCTTTATCTAGCTTATTTTTAGTTCGATTTTTAAGTCTGATTCTGTTAATCCTCAGCTGGTGTAATGTATGATTTTATGATTTCACACATGGCCATTTTTGTGAAGTTGGCTGACTCTTGAAGCTTACGCCCTCTGAAATACATTTTAAGTTTGTAAAAACATTAATTATTGAACTAGGACATTAAAAATATTTTAAATTTTTCTTTAAGAGATAAAGGGTATTTTTTTCTGGTATTCATAAGCTGTAGCAGTTGTGCTATATGATATATTTTCAGTTTAGAGAACCTGCTCATGTGGAAAGGGCAGGCGGTGGGTCTCCATCCAGGCTCTAAACCTTCAGCTATCTTCTCAGATTTTGGGGAGTCATTTGTGCAGATTCACCTCACCTAACTCTAGGAGTCTGTTGCAGTTGTTTGAGCACTTTAGTTAGACAAACAGCGGGAAGAAATGGGTGTTTTGAGAGATGATTCAGTTCAACCTCCTGTTAAAGATAAGTCTGAGGAATCTGTTTAGATGTGCCTGTTTCTGATCAATATATGCAAAGGGAATTGAATATTAGTTTTGTATGCAGGCAACTGTATTGTAGACACGTGGACTCAAGTGTCATAAACACTATCTTTGGTTGTCCTTTGCCTCATTTCTCTGTTTATTAAACGGGGACTATAGTTTGTCCCTCTCTCACAGATGGGGAAAAAATGTTACTGATTACAAAGTTTTCAGATAAAATGATGGAGCCTACCTACATGAATACATTAAACACATGAATATTGTTCATGTCCAGAAAATCCACCCAGACCCAACTGTTATCTATACTATTGAAGGTAAACTTGATCATGTAATCTACATTATTGCAGCTACACATAATTTTTCATATTTTATCTTGATGACTTGCATTGTGTTTTTACACATAATGGCACTTACGACAATTTCTCAAAGTTTCCTCTTACCTTCTCTCAAGATAGAGACTAATTAAAACCTTGCTAGATCACTTGTCTTATATCTTCCATGCCACTGAATTTTTCTCTGCTCAGCTCAATCAGTGTTCTGCCTTCATTAGTTAGAAGAGATGCGGCCAAACTTATTTTCTAATATTTATCATCAGCTTTTAAAAGGGACTTCTACTGATTTTGAGCTTATTAAAATCACTGTTTAAAATCTGTTGGGAGCAGATATATCTGTACTTCTGTGAAATCACAGTATTTAATGTTTTGTTCCTACCTGGGAACACACCTAATGTGTTAAAATTAAAGAGATAACCACTGGCCAATTGAAGAGTGTCTGTATGTGTACAGCAAAACAAAGACCTGATCTCCTTCTCCAGAGGATTCTGCTTTGTGCTCAGTGGGATCTGAATTTGCCGTGCTTAGAATATAGATGCCTCTGCCAATAAAGATATCAGGTGTCCTTGACCTCCCTGATTCTTAAGACAACCCTGTTTGAATTTTCAAGGAGATAATATTGTCAGTTCATATTGTCTGGTGAAAGCAAGAATGACTTTGTTCTCATTAGAAATATAATGTAATAATTTTAAGAAGAAAAGAAGGCTTCAGGAGGACCCTAGAGCAGGCTTTCAGTACCTGAAGGTGGCCTACAAAAAGGCTGGAGAAGGACTTTTCAGAAGGGCATGCAGTGCTAGGACAAGGAGGAAAGGATTGAGGCTGAAAGACAGTGGGTTTGGATTGGATATTAGGAAGAAATTCTTTACTGTGAGGATGGCGAGACACTGGAAGAGGTTGTCCAGAGAAGCTGTGGATGCCCTATGCCTGGAAGTGTTCAGGGTCAAGCTGGATGGGGCTTTGAACAGCCTGGTCTAGTGCAAGGTGTCCCTGCCCATGGCAGAGGAGTTGGAACTAGATGATCTTTAAGATCTTTTTCAACCCTAATCATTCTATGGTTTTATAAAAATCACAGTATTTTACACACATGCCTTCCTAGGCTGTGAGTTGTTCTAAAAACTTATTTATTTCATGCATAAAATGGAGTTATTTTGATACTTTAAAGAGCTGATCCAAAATACGGTCGAAACAGAGAATATGCCTTTATGCTTTCTCATTGTTCCTTTGTTCAGGGAGTATTTGAAGTTTTTGTTCATTTGTCATACTTTCACTCTAAACTGATGGTCTTTAATATGCTCTGAACTTCTCATTAACTCATTTTTGTAACAATAGCAATTAGAGAAGTTGTTAAGCTAAGCATAACCATACTAGTGTCTTGGAAGAGTTAAACAGAGTGTGTTGACACAGCATTCTTTCTCCAGGAATGTGATGAGTCAGCTTAGGCTCTAGTTAAAAATTTTAATTTTAGAGAGAGTAACTGAAAATAATGGCACTTGTCTGACTATTCAGTTATTTAATTAGCCTTTTACGTAGGACCAAGAATTATATAGTCACTAGCATGGGCAGAAGTGTACTGAGTTTGTTTTGAAATGTTATGTAGAATACATAACTCATTCAGCATGGGATAGAACATAGAAATTAGAAGACGTGCTATGATTAATTGATCACAAAGAAAAGAAAGATCCAGGCAAGCTAAAAAAAAGAATACCAAACAAACCTTGCCTTGAAACTGGTTAACCTTTTTTTGAACTCTTTTATTGTATGACAGAGGCAAGAGTGTTTATCTGTGGAAAAAAAATCTCATTATATGGTATTTCTAAGATAACTGTGAGTAAATTGTAAGTAAATTTTATCTAACTGGCTATATAAAACATTGTTTACGAGCAAGTTTGCATAAAACCTGCCAAGAAGGCTTATTAAGAAATTACTAATCACTTGGGGATGACTGAACAGGAGTGCTTAGTCTTGCTTATCAATAGCATGATGGTTTGGTTTTATCTTGTGCCTGAACTCTTTCCTCTTTTCTTCTCATTTCACTCTGCTCTCCAGGATAACTTCTCTGATTAATTTTCCTGTGTGTAGCAGAAAATAATAAGTTACCTGACTTAAGCAAATAATTAACAAGTGTATCCAGTCATTTAACTGTACCTCAGCAAATCTCACCACAAAATTCTGTGCTACAAAAATCCTTTAAGCCCTCTAAATGGTCAACATTTCATGGCTATAGTGAGTTTTCAAGAATAAAATGAACTAAGGAATATTAAGTTAAAATAGAAATATTAAGTCCTAACTCTATCCAATAGTAATTCACATACCTAACAGCAAACCTAATATGTTGCAATGTAAAAAGCAAAAGTATCCTGGTTTTTATCCTTCCTCCCCATAAATATGCACAATTTTCTATTAGTGCCTGCTAACCTTAGATAGGGTTAGCTAATCTACTGTTAATCTGGACACAAAGCAAGCACAGAAATGGATTGAACTGGCAAAATACAAATTTGCTATTAGTTCATGGAGAGAATCTGGACACAGAGAATACAATATGAAGAATTACTAAGATTCAGTAGGTAGAAGCGAGAGCTTCTCCCTGTCAGATTAATTTTTGTAAGTATCCTTAGTGATAATTCAAGAGGCAAATTCAGTTATCACAAAAACACTGACAATAAATTCCTGTGTGTACATATATATAAACATGTGTACATAAAGAAAGATTTTAAATCTGCATAACATTCGATATCTACACGTCTTGCAGTCTACTGTGGACATCCTCCTGGAATGGCTAGATAAAGGAATATAGCTATTCTGTGTCCTCAGTCTTTACCGTCTAACCCTTGCATCTGGCATACTGTGTTCTGACTCAATAGAAAATATTAGGATACACTAGACTAGATGAGATTGGAATAGAATAGACTGTTTCAGTTGAAAGGAACTTAACAACAACCATCTAGTCCAACTGCCTGACCAAATCATTGCTGATTAAAGCCTTGATGAGTATTGTCCAAAAGCCTCTTAGACACTGGCAGGCTTGGGGCGCTGATCACCTCTCTAGGAAATCTTCCATGTTCAACCACTCTCTGGTAAAAAAATGCTTCCTAATGTCTAGTCTAAACCTTCCCTGACATAGCTTTGAACCATTCCCATTCAGCCTATCTCTGGATGTAAGGGAGAAGAGATCAGAATCTCCCTCCTTCTCCACTTCCCGTCTTCAGAAAGCTGTAGAGAGCAATGAGGGCACCCCTCAGCCTCCTTTTTGAATGACTGTCTTCAAGCTTCCACTTCACCATTACTCATCCTTCTAAATCCTCCCATAGAAATGTGCTACTTCAAGTGACACCATCATGGCCTTGAATCTTCCATCACCCTGACACAATGCTCTCCCTCAGCGCAGTTGTGCAGCTAGCTGTTGACATTTAGTGATGGCCTGTATGCAATGGTCCATGTTTGACCTCTTGGCTATGAGATGGCTTTTCCTTGAATATTTCCTACTGGTGGTATTAATTGCTGAAAGGCTGTCATAGATACACCATGGGTTTAACTAAACCATTGACAAACAGTAGCATGGGACATCTGCAAAATGAAGAAGATACTGCCTTAATAATTTTGTTTTGTGAAGATTGTGGATGAATACAATGTGAGAATCATCCTCAAAACACCTTTCTGTTAAAGAGAGAATGCAGCTAAGGGTTTGTGGACTGCAATGTGTCTTATACTTTGTGAGATGCTACCCAGGTCACTCACTGATGTATGTGTGCATGTGTAAGTGATAAATAAAATTGGATAAACCAGATAGCTTTGCCTACCTTCACCTTAAGAGTCGATGTAACATCTCTTTGCATATGACACCATTATATTACTGTTGCTATCCTAGTAGCATATCCCCTCAATGACGCTGTGGTATATAAAGTGAATAAATAAATCATTTATCCTTTTAGAATAAGATGGAGACAATTACATTTGGAATAGAGAGGGAGAATCTGAAAGCAAGCTATATCCTCAGCAAGTGTAAATTATCCTTAAAATTATCCTGCAGCAGCTATTCTTCAGGCTCAAAATATTTTAGAGCTTTCATATTCCTTTGATATTTCCCCTCAGCTACTGACAGGGCAAATGCTGAAGTGGATGCAAGATTAAAATTGCAAATTGCACTTCATAGAATTTGGAATACTAGATCTCTTACTCAGCTTTGAAACTCTGATGTAGACTACTCATTGATGTCTTCATGACTATTTTTGGATTATTTCAAGCTTTAAGGAGTGCTGTAGGGTGGGTCCGTAGTATTTGACAAGTCAGACACCAGGCATGCTCTTTTATTTTAATATTTATTCTCATTCATGACCGTTGAAGTTGTAGCTGGTTGTTCTGAAAGACGAATAATTTCTTAAGCCAAAAACATAAATATGAAGACAATCACACCTCACAATAATTTTTTGTTCCCTGTTATACCAAAATGAAAAAAAACCCCAAACACAACCCTCAACATAACTTATGAAAGAAAGCTATATATGCTGTATTTTAGAGTGGAGCTCAACATAATGAATGACCATTTTAACTGAAAAAAGAGGCAAATTCAGTGCATGCAAGAATCTCCTTTCTATAGAATGCCTGTGGTGGTCTAAGTGTCTAAAAATGTGAGTAATGAAAACAGGCTTAGCCTAGACTTCCCACAAAGATCTGTACTTCTGTTTCACCTGGCATGATTTGTTGCAGCTAATCTTACCACCTTGCCTAATAAGTGTGCCGTGAAAACCTGGTACTCAATTCTGGTACTGACTTTGTTTTCTAGTGTTTTATTTAACCACTATAATTTTTAGGACAAAGTCAAAAGTCTAAGTGCTAGAGATGTACTTGTTGAAGGTGATAGTTGATGCTGGGTTTGAGGAGTATGAGTTGATGCCTTTGGTCACCTTAGTGGAAGCAGTTGTGCTATATGTTTATTCTCATGATTCAAAAATTGTTCTGAAAAATCCTTTCACATTAACCAGCTCAAAGGCAACTTTGTCATTGTTCGGCTCTGAAATTTTTTGGGGGCCAGGGCGAGGTGGGGGGCACAACAACATTACAAGCCTTGCTGTAATATCTTAGAATTGTAGAAGACTGTAGGCATGTTGCCATCATGTTATTTAGGTGCTAAGCAAAAAGGCTATTTCTTTTTGAAGAAGCTTGGTAATACACATTTATACTTTAATACACATTTATACTTTATCACTGATTTTTAGATCTGATCCAACTCTAATATTTTTATTTATTTAAAAAATAAAAACCCAGCAATCTCTATCAAATAAAGTAATGCCACAGTGTTACAAACCTTTCCATGACAAACACGTCATAATTTTATGTTTTAGAATACAAGCAAACATTTCCCAGTCATTACTCATGGACCATTTATGAAGTACTTGGGGGTGGGTGTCAGCAGAGCTGATGTGATTGTGACTAGCAGTGTTCTCCCTGGCACTGAGGGTGTGTTCCAGGAGAGAGAAGCTCAGTCTGTGATATTACGTGGGCATGTATCTTTCTAAGCCAAAGATGAGCTTGCCCATGGGTGTGCAGAAATTTTCACACTGCTTCCTGGGTAGCAAGCTTTTGGCAAATAAACTCTCTGGCTTGCAGGTCTCTATGAGTTCACTGTAGCAGGGAAGCATTCTGGCTCAGCTCATATGGTTTCTTTAGGGTTTGTTAGTATGGACTCCATGCTAGTTTCCATACTCCCTGTCCTACATGTGCCAGCCATCAAGAGGGGAAACAGATCAAAATGTGTGTTTTTCCAGCATGCTGGATAAATGTGACAGGTTATTGACAAAAACAGGATGCCTTCCAAGTATGTCTGCCACAATTCACTGTACTTGCAAAGCAGGAAATAGAGTGAAGGTGTGTTCTTAACCGGAATACATGGGAAACAAGAAAAAAAATACCTTTGAATTATCACTTTATTCTGGCAATCTACATTTCATACTAAGCTGGAAAGATAAAAGGACATATTGCTACTTATTGAAAAAAAAAAGAGAAAACCAAAACTGTTTCAGTGGTGATAGTAGTTTGAGATTTGTTTTTATTTTCAGGAAGACTTTTATGGAAATAACCTTGATTTTAGTAGGTTGTGCTGTATTTTATACCGCAGTCAGAAAGAATGATTACATTTAATATGGAGAGCTGAGCAATTAACAGAGTTAACAGTCTTAAAGATAAGATAGGAATGCTTTCTGTATGTGATCCTGAGGTCATCAGATTTAAAGAAAAAAAGCAAGAAAACCACATGAAGAAAACCATTATTGTGTAGCTTTCTTTTCACAAATACTGCAAAATTTACTTTGAGAAATTATTTCTTACTCAAATTTACATTATCACTTATCTCAAAGAAGTGCTTAGCAGTTTGACTAATTACACAGTTTTAAAACTTTTGCTTACCTTAGGCTGATATTTCTTGGCTGTCAGTAGTAGATGACTTAGAACATTTTATACTACAAGCTGCAGTGTCATTCAGAATTTGAAAAACATTGCAGGTGTCCAATATGAAAAGAAATCTGCTGTGTGGGAGTCTGAATACTAGTGAACAGTATAAAGCTTGAACTGACATAAGACCAAAAGCCGTTCATCATTAGCTTCTTTCATCAACTGCTCTAATTCCAGGACTGCATTCTAATCCACCTAAGGCTGAAAGAAAACATATTAATATTTTACCATAGCGATTTAGTATACATTAATTGTTCATGATGTACTTCATGATGCCAGCAATCCCCCAGAAAGCACATTTTTACGAGTGCAAGATTTGACTGTAAGAAGTTTCCTTAGTAAAACATGAAAAATAGTATAAAGAATGTCTTTCCTATAGCGTACATTTTTCCATATTAAAAAATCAATTGAAATGAGTTTTTATATGACAGAAGTATGAAGGGTCAATTCATTCCCTCTCTTTAGCAGTCACTAAGGGACCTGTTTTGGCAGCATTGAAGAAGTTCTGCTAATAGCAGAGGGAATAGCTGGATTTGATCATGTCATACATGATATCTTCCAACTTCCATTCATTCCCTTATTTTAAATTTACTTATATGCCAGAATGTTTTCAGAACTGGCATTTTGAAATAAAAAAATATGCAATGGATATGTTTGTAAGCATACAATTTTGGTATTAAAATCTAGATTATATTTATAGAAAATCTTATCAAAAAGTGTACACTGAAAAACAAAAGATAATTCTAGTTAACATGTAAGCCTTTTTATATTATGCTAAGTAGCATATTAAGGCAATGAATCATATGTTATGTAATTATTAATTAGTTTTATAGCAAATACTATACAAACACAACAAATGGTTGTAACAAATTCAACAAATTCTGCTACAGAAGAAACTTTTCAAACTGAGCCATCAGGTAACATAAAATTATTCCATCTCATGATGAAACCACAGTGATTTCCTAAACAATATTAGCTGTCAACAAATAGCTCTTCATCAATCTTAATTTACTTCTTTAAGAAAAAGGAAGAAATATTAGCTGTGTTTAAAAACTGTGAAACCTTATACAATTCCAGTACTGTGAAGTGACACTTTCTGAGTAATTTTTTTCCATGATCGTAGGCAGTAAATATCCTAAAATTTCCATCATATTCTTAAATATCTTTTGAAATTGCCATTTTTTGGTATTGTCTTCTGTTGTGTATAGGGAGTATTTGTAGTCATATGAGTTGTTAATAAATGTGCTATTCATATGAATGCATGAAATTACAGGATTGCCCTTTTTAAGAAGTAACTTTTGCAGTTTTTTGATATCTAATTAAATATAATAATGAATGAATGGTTTAAAGGAAAAGGAATAGCAGTAGGTTGAAAAGGATAGCCCCTGTGGAGACCCTCCAAAATCTGAGGAGAATTTGTGCAAGCAGTAACACAACTGTAAACATGCTTTGGTTTAGGGATAGGTCTGTGAATTACACAAGAATCCTGTTGGCATAATTATGTTACTGGGCTCTGTTGGAGTCAGGAGGAGAACCGGCCTGAGACTGCATCTACGTGTCCACAAGGAGACAGGATGATTTGTGACTCTCAGGTAACCCTGGGGACATGGATATTTCAAGAATGAATTTTGAAAGGCTTTTTTCTAGGTCTTTTTGTGTAAATTGTCCTCCTTCACTGGTAACTTGTCTGTCATAAATTGCTTTTTTAAATGTTTATTTATTTAGTTAGTTAATCAAGGAGTTGGTTTGTGGTGCCCTTTTACAGCTACTTTTACTGAACAGCAACTGCAGACACTCTTTTCCATTCAAATATGCATTTCAGTGCTGTATATACAGTTACTAGCTCTTGTTAATTAGGCATAAACTGGGCAGTTTTCTTGTATATGTAATCTTTATGTAACTGTTTTCCAGCAGTGTAAAGGGTAGTTTTCTGTAAAGAATGTATTGAGAAGTAATAACATTTGAAATCCTGCTATCCAACATTTGAAAGCACCAGATTAGCAAATGAAATTCTGCTGTTCAGCTATGTATTTGGCACAGATTCAAGCAGCTATACAGGGGGGGTTTTAACTGGGTTTGTACACGCCATGTCTACCAACTGATGAGCTGTGGACCTACTCAGAGATTCTTCATTACAGAGAAGGCGATTAATATTTCTTTTCCCCCTGTGCATCTGAATGGTGCTTGGAAATGCCATGCAGCCATCACATCTTGTATGAAAGAGGGTTAGAGCAGGAAGCCACTGCCTGAGAGTGTGCAGGGTCCAGTGCCTTGAGCCATTGCAGCAGCACAGTGTGTGATGGAGGGGATTTATGAACCGGCCTTGCTGCAGACTTATGTGACTTGAAGTCTTGCTTGAGAATGCCTACAGAGCTAGGTCATTGCCAGTGGGAAAGAACACTACCAGTTGTAAAATGGGAAGTTTTACAGCTGTCTTTTAAAATATGAAGGTGGGTGATTTGGGTATAGTTTGAGATAGTCCATAATCATATCACATTTCCTTATTGTTCTGAAGAGAGAGAGAAAAATGGCATATGAACTTACAGTCTCTACACAGAACAACCAGAGTAGTTTGTTTAGAACTGTTTGTACCACATATTGACAACAAAATGTGCAGCAAAGCATAAGGGATAGGAAGCTTCCTGCACGTCCTTGGGTTCGTGCAAGAACTGGAGCCAATACAACTCCTGATAAGATTATTTCAAAAAGCATTCCAAGATTATCAGAAGGGTTGCACTGTATCATAAAAGAAAAAAAATACCCAGGTAAAATACAGCATGCAGAAGCAGTTTTCCAGCTCCTCCCATTGCTGCACGCCAGTGACACAGTTATAGTTAACTTTGGATTATCAATCACTGTGAAACAGAATGGGAAGGTTGTACATTTGAACAGCTTTTCCACTGCTTTTGCATTCAATGATGAGGCTCTCAGAACCAATACTGGACATGGAAATGGCAAACTACAGTGACGTTTTAGATCCAACGTATACAGCACTGGAGTTCGAAACTATGCAGATTCTGTATAATGGCAGTGGTGAGTTCTGCCCTGTGAGGCAAAATCAAGCCAGTTAACAGAAAAAGTGGAGTTTAGTAATGCTATAAGGTGTTAGCTAAATGTTTTATTAATGGAGCATTTGGGGGTTGTTTTCAAACTACAAATCTGCTCTCTTACACTTCATCGCTGACTCTAAGTTAGTAACATTATAATTCTTTAAGGAAAATAAAAGAGCGGTTATATATAATAAAGTAGCTGTACTGTCACCAGTCAGTTAATCAAAGGAAGAAAATGGTCTATTCAGCAGTTGTTTTATTTACTGTAAGACAAATGAATAACTAGTATTGACAGTTTGGACATGGAAGTATATTTTGTATATAACTTTCAGAAGGATAGGATGAAATTATCCAGAGGTTTGTGAAAAAAAATAGCTACTGTTTCTTGATGCCTAGTTTCTAATTGTTGGACTAATATTTTTTTAATTAAGCGTTAATCTAGCCTTTCTAGCTAAGTGTACATATGAACAAGAGTGATTTAAAAAGAATCACATTGGCTTTCTAGATGATAATGTTTAGCTGAGAAAAAGTATTTGCATTTGGCTAATGTAACATTTTAGGCAGACTTTTTATATGCAATTTTTGAGAAGTTGTATCAATAATTTATGCTTGAAATAGAAAGCATACCATTTCAATCTGCCATCTAGTACTGACAGAAAAAAAAGTGAATAAAAGTATCAGTCAAATTAAACTACTCAAAAATGGACTTCAAGATCTTTTAATACACTAAAAATGTTGGTTTATTGTATCTTAAAGTATAATTCATAGATCTATAGTAGTATGTATTTTTAAAAGGAAGAACCAATATGTAGTGATTTGCAGGAAAAATATTTAGCACCTGCATTTCCACATATTCCTGCCATATAGAACCGAATTAAGGTTTTATTGTTGGGCTTTAAGTTTTATCTGAATTTCTGATGTTACATTGCAGCAGGCTTGGTAAACAGAAGGGTAGATCTGGTTATTGATTTGGGAAGAAAAAACAGAACTTTATGCCCTAACTGAATTTGAAGCTATCAACAATGATTATATAACTTTAGATGATTTCTCTGCTTTTTGTTCTAATATGGGTATTTCATTGGTCATTTGTTTTTTGCTGAATAGCACCCTTTTGGATCTGTTAATGTTAAATAAAGTGGGAAGGCAGATTAAGGAGGTTGTGCTTGGTTGCATTATGTGTTGGCGATAGAGCTGGTTAAATTATCACCATGCGTGATTAGCTTGATAATTATTAGTTATCAGGTACAGCTTTTTTATATTTAGCGTTTGTTTAGAGTTTAGCATAAATATTTTCTTAAAGCATTTATAAAAACATTGTCTTGTTACAGTTATAGTCTGGAACTGAAAGCTACCCCTTATGAACCTTCCTGTGTATCTTTTCTAGCTGTGTAAATTAATTAGGAACATTTAGAGAAGTTTAACCAGCCACATTCAGGCAGATTACACAGTTCTATTGAAATCAAAGAATTTTTCAACATCAGGTCAATTTTCCAGACATTTTGTTTCAGAATAACACCAAAGAAAACAAATATGTCCTTGTATTTATATGCCAACATATATTGCTGTGAAATATTTCATCATAACATTTAAATATTGTATTTTTAATTATTCTGCTGTATGATGCAAAGCTACAAAACTCCAAAACAAAGTCTTATATTTTTCTAAAAAAATTCTCTAACCTAGTTGAAAAATAATTTTCCAGTCACTATAATCCTAATTTTAAAATAAAATCTTTACAGAACTAAATTCTTACTTCTAATATTTCACTTTCGTTAATCATTTTTTATGTAATTCCTATCAATTACAGCTCTGTAAAACAAAACAAAACAGAAAGGTTGCTTCTCTCTGTATCTAAAGAACTCTTTAACTTTTAAGCTCTGCGGGACACAATGAAAATTTTATAATGTATTTGTGTTATACATTTCAGATGGACCTATACAATACGAGTAATATTATGTATCAATATTAACAGTTTTACTGTTCATCCTGTACACTGTTCATGAACTCATGTACTTGACTTTTGAATCCATGTTTGCATATCTAATTAATGTAGCACTCTTTCCTCTCCTGGACAAAACAGCTACAAATGCTCAGGGCATATTTTCCTTTCATTTAAACCAGAAGCAAAACAGAAAAAGCTATTTTGCAATTGTTTCTTTGAACATGTCTGCTAACATTGTGACTCAAAGAATAAATATCTCTGGTTTGATTTCTGGTGAATTTATTCTGTAGTGTTTACCATGCTCAGTGACTAATTGTTAATCATGTAGCTAATATTCTGTGCAAGGAAAGACTGCACCAGTGTTCCTGTCAAAAATATCTTTGAGGAAATAACAGACTCTTATCATATGTTTTTGTTTGTTTTTTTAAATTAAGTTGTGCAAAACCCGTCTTTTTTTGTTTCTTTGTTTAATATCACAAACCTTTGTATGAGAGTTGCCAGCTATTGACAGCTTGTATGAGAACTGATACATGAGATCTTTACCAGTTAACACCACTTTGCGCCACTCTTCATGTTGGTAGGAATGTATGTGTAATTATAAATGAAGAAGTGCGCTTTAATTTTTAACTGTTCAGCTGAAAAGAGTTTAGAACACAATTATTTGTTGTTATGAACTTCATAAATTCTTTTAACATCTCTATCACTTTGAAAGTGTTCATGTCAGTAAGAACCATGTATCTGATGTAATCAGATAGGTCATGCTATATAAATTGTTAAGTGGCAATTAGAAGAGAAAAGGCCAGAAAAAGCCTCTATTTAGGTACAACTTGTGCGTGAGGTGGTTGTTGGAAGTTTCGTCCATAACTGTGTATGTTCTTGTCTCTTGTCAGACAGTTCAGGAGAAGCTGTCAACATGAATGCTGCTGACAACGGGGTCAGTAGTCTCTGTGCAATATGTGGAGACCGAGCGACTGGAAAACATTATGGTGCTTCCAGCTGTGATGGATGCAAGGGATTTTTTAGACGTAGCATAAGGAAAAACCACGTCTATACATGCAGGTATTTCAAAACTTCATCTAGAGGCACTAAATTAATGAATTTAAGCAAAAGTTATATTCAGACCTTATCAGGATTTTCAAACTATGTCAGGGTATTTTCAGCTCTTTCTTAAGGAATCCTACTTGATATTACACATTCCAGAAACTATATTCCAGATACTTGTTGAGGTTGTTGATATCATTACATCACTCAAGAAGCTGTTTAACTCTTTTATTTATGATTACAAAGGTCATCTCCTGAAAAAAAAAAAGGAAAAATGCTCATATTTTCACTGCAATGTGAAAACTGTAATTCTTAACTGTTTTCTAAAAATTCTTTCCTTATGAAGGTTGTTTCTGAATAGAAAGTCTAAGATTTATGAGTCTTGTTTTAAGGGCTGTACAAACACATCTGCACATATTTCTGCTTGGTGTGACACACAGCTCTTTTGAGCAGCCATTTCCCCCTGTCAGTCTGAGTGGCAATCTGTTAATTTCTGAATGGTGCCCAAAATATCACACTGCAACATGTTTGATGAAATTTTCTGTGCAGGCTCAGGGCCATAAACTGTCCATTTTGAGCTACAAGCAGAACATACGGAAAACTCAGTGAGTTTAAACAAATCACTGAAGGGCTATATTGGATTTTTATGTCAAGATTTTGGTAGTGATGGGGCTACAAAAGTGGATTCTGTGAGAAGCTGTCAGAAGTGTCCTCGGTGTCTGGTGAAGCCAATGCCAGCCAACTCCAAGATGGCCAAAGCTGAGCCTATCATCAGTGGTGGTAGTGCCTCTGGGATAATGTATTTAAGAAGAAAAAATAATTATTGTGCAAAAAGAAATTGTAGCTAGAGAAGAGAGGAGTGAGAACTTGAGACAGGAACAGCTCTGCAGACAGCAAGTTCAGTGGAGAAAGAGGGGGAGGAGGTGCTCTAGGTGCTGGAGCAAAGATTCTCCTACAGCCCATGGTACAGACCATGGTGAGGCAGCTGTTCCCGTGAAACCCATGGAAACCCACAGGGGAGCAGATATCCACCCGCAGCCCGTGGAGGACCCCCTGCTGGAGAAGGTGAATGCCTGAAAGAAGGCTGTGACCCCATGGGAAGACTCCGCAGCAGCAGGCTCCTGGCCAGACCTATGGCCCCATGGAAGGAGGAGCCCACACTGGAGCAGGTTTTCTGCCAGGACTTGTGACCCCACAGGGGACCCATTGCTGGAGCAGCCCAATCCTAAAGGACTGCACACTGTGGAAAGCACCCATGCCAGAGTAGGTCATGAAGAACTAAGCCCATGGGAAGCACTAACACTGGAGAAGTTTGTGGAGAACTGTCACTATTGTGAGGAGCCTGACAATGGAGCAGGTGAAGACTGTGAGGAGTCCTCTCCCTTGAGCAGGAGGCAGAAGCAGAGACAACATGTGGTGAACTGACTGTAGCCCCATTCTCTGTCCCCCTTGTGCCACTGTGTGGGGTAACAAGAAAACATTTATAAGAATGGCTTGTTACTGGAAATGTTGTTTCCTACACTCTTCCTTGGTTGTGTAATACTCTTACAAGGAAACCTGTCCCTTATAGGCATAGCACAGTGATATAGCATAGACATACCTCTAAAGTGGTGTGTCAAGAGCTGACATAAGTGATTTCAGGAAGAGTTCTGCTTTTGCAGAGTCTGTGTATCTAAAAAACACATGAAAAGAAAGAAAGGCAGACCTAGACAGGGAGAGGGGAAAATGACTCATATGCATTCCCTTTAGGCACACCTGTAGATGTGCATAATAGCCTGGGTAAGCCGCCTTGCAGTGTCATGCTCCGTGTATTTCCTCAAGTCTTTGTTTCATTGTGTTGGTTCCTCTCATTTCCTGTTTAGGTTGCCACCTGTAGTGATAAAATATGCAGCTTGTTCATTGTTATCTCCCGGAAGGAGTAAACACTGGCCAGACAAGGGTAATGGTTTTGCAGCTAAGGGGCTCCTCTGTGGCAGCAACATTTGGCTTTTTCCTTGATTGTCCTTTCCTTTTTCTATTTGCAGCTTTTCTTCTTTTCTTTCTTCCACCACCATTTGATGCAGCCAGTTACTGACATACCTCACAAATCAGTTGAGGTGTAAATGATGTACATAACTACAAAATTTTCCACATTTGCCTATTCCAATGCATACACGTGTTTGTACACATGCATATATTCCTGGAAAATAAGAAGGTATGAAACACCTCTCAAAACTGATTAATAAAGAAGAATGTCAAATGCAACTGAAGAAGAGAGTCTGTGGTTATAGAAATTATTCTGACAGGACAGATTAGTTGGTTTTCTTCTTTGTAATCAGGGTGCTACTTTATTAATGCTTTATACATTTATCTTTTCTTGTCTCTGATAGATTCAACCGACAATGTATTGTTGACAAGGACAAAAGGAATCAATGCAGATATTGTCGTTTAAAAAAGTGTTTTCGAGCAGGAATGAAAAAGGAAGGTAATGGAGTAGTTTATTATTTGATATACAAAGAGAAAAAATCTGAATTAGCTTTGAAATATAATGAAAATTCTAAACAACTCCAGCAGAATAAACCAATGGAAAGTCTCCTACAATGCCTTCATAATGGGGAAGTGCTTTTATACTGAGGTGAAATATGTGTCTTCTAACTTTCAAGTGGGTAAGCAGTTCTAGAGCTTTGAACATAAGCAAGTCCATAGATTAAAAGTGAATTTGCAACTGTTTAATTCATGAATTCTGGCACCAAAATTCATTGATTTCTACCTATTGAGCCATATGCTGAAATATTTTAAACCATAAGATTTTACTTAAAATGTTTACCAAATCTGAGTAATAAATTCTCTATCTGGCTTTTTTTTTTCTACACTAAGTAATGACAGTGCCAATTTACTGGTTCTTCTCTTAAATTTAAGTGTATGAAGCATTTAAGTTAGAGAAAGGACTGTGAAGTTGAGTGAAGAAATAGTGAGAAGAGTAGTGGTAGCTGTCAGTGAAGTCCACATTAATTAACAAAAAATCTAATTTCCTTAGGGCTTAATATAGGAAAATTGTTACTTATGCATCCCACTGACAGATATGAGAAACATGTGTCACAGTGATTCTTCTGTCAAAGTGGAAGGACCAAACGACCATAGGAGCACAGCAATAGGGGAAGAAGGGCAGTGAAAATATTAGAGGTGGGTTTTTTTGTTGGGGCTGTTGTTTCAAGGACAGTTATGATGTAGAGGCAAAAGATACCCTTATCTGTTTCAAATACACACTCAAAAGTGGTTTGTCACCAACTTTGATGCCTTTTGGGTTTGGAGCAATGTGCATCTGCTTGCGGGCCAGTCTGAAATGTGAGTGCTCAGTTCTCTTGTAACGCAGCTATCATTCTTTTAGTCTGTACAAAGGAAGCTTTTTCTTTATACTCTTAAGTAACTGCACTGCAGTAGTGCTTTGCTAGTGTTCAAGTTATTGGTATGAGATAAAATGGATTTTTCTCCTTGAAGCTGGATGGGGATATTCTAAACAGTATTACACAGGGTATGAAATAGGTTTGCTAACTCTCCTTTAAGACACTTTAGCCTTTTGGAATTTGAGCCATTAAATCAGTAGCGTATTATATATATGTTATCAATCTAATATGAAGAAAGGGAAAGATCTGTGTATCCACAACAGCCCTAGAAGTTTTGCAAATATCAGAACTTTACAGACTTTCAAAACCTGGAATTAAAGAATAGTTCCTCTCAGAAGGGACATCTGGAATTCATCTAGTTTAGCCCCCACTTAAACCAAGGCTGACATCGAGGTACAGTCAGGTTGCTTGGGACCCCCGTCCAGACAGATTAACACAGTCCCTGAGAGGGGAGATTCAACAACTTGTCGCTCAGCAAGCTCTTCCAGTACTTGACCACCCTCAGTGGGAAGGGTTTTTTCCTTATAACTAGTTGGAATATGTCTTACTGCAGTTAGAGTAGTGTCCATTGGGTCTTGTCTTTTCATTATACATCTGAGAAGAATCTGGCTCGATTTTCTGTACATTACAGAAATGAAGACCTTCACATTCATGTTGGTCCTCTCTTTTCCACATAAGCAAAGATGCCTGTCTCTGCTTCACTTTGTGCATCTTGTGGATTACATCTCCATAGCCCTCTGCTGGAGGCTGCCTGGTTTTCCAGTATCTTTCATGTGCTGGGGAACCCAAACCAGAGAAATGCTCATTTCCCTCAAGATGCTAATGCAGCCTGGTGCACGGCACAAAACTTTTAACCTACTTAACACTACTCTGCCCTACTCTGATCCCACTGCATCTAAAACTTTCAGCGATGCTTTTGTTTTGTTATAACCTCTCTACATGGTTACGGCATGCCTTATAGTATAAGTGTAGCATAGAGTCTATGATAGTTTCTCACATTGTTTCTAGAAAATCTCTTTCTTTTCTTCAGGACAAAGATAAGAAAGGTTTCAGTTGGTAAAAGCTTTACAAGTCCTCTTTGAGCAAATATACCACCCTCCTGACAGAGTCTCTGTTTAAGGTTTTTTAGCCTGAATTGACAAAAAGTCTTTAGCCAAATAGTCTTGTCTAATAATCCAAAATTATGTATATGTAGAAGAAAATTAAAGCATCCACCTATGGTTTTCAGTGTGCTCCACCAGTGGCTTTCACTAGTGGAGTGTCATCAGAATACCTTACTATTTTTGTAACACTAATCAGCACTGAACTTATTTTAATTATTAATGCAGAAATTAAGCTGCTGAAATTCAGTGGATGCTTGTTTCAGCATTCTTTTACAAAAGGTTATGTTTTCTCTTTTCTATCTACAACATACTGTGTGTTTATCACCACAGAAGATTTCTTCCTGTGACCTTAATAAAAGGCCCATCAGTGAGTGTCCTTGCAAAAAGTTAGTACACCTCTGGAATAAACTGTGTGCATTGTTCAGACAAACCCTGAACCTACTCAGTGCCGAGAATATTTTTTTTTTTATTATTGAAGCCTCTTATGCCACTACTAAGTTCTGTAATGCAGATTGTTTCCCACAAGATAGCAAAGGTATCTTTGGAAATAAAGCTGCTGCTCTTAAAAGAAAATGAGATTCCTCGTGCAATAGAAAGATTTCCATCGGCACAATTTTTTTTCCTTTTTTTTATTTTTCTTGGCCTAATCTTGGACGTGATCTAGGTTTTAGAAAGATCTGACTGATCGATTTTATTTTTTATTTTTTCTTCTTCCTCTACTTCAAAAGTATGCCTTGTTGCTTCATAAGCCTTGCTCATTCTGATTACAGATTCCTTATCCAAAGCTCTTTCAAATGCCTTTTTTTGGACCCCATGAGACAAAACTTACTGAATTTACTGTCTTAAAACTTTTTTTGGTGTGCTGGATCTTGGGCTGGATTTTTTTTCCTTTATCTTAGTTAATGTTCCATAAACTGGCTAGGAATGCAATGTCACTGAAGAGGAGCATGAGATTTAAGTTTCAAAATTACTTACTAGTGGATTAAATTCATGATTCATTCCTGTTTCATTGTTTCCCACAGCAGAGCATGAGTAGGGCTGTCATACTTCCTCTGAGAGACATTTTTTCGGTGGTGATGCTGTACTGCTTGACCTGTTTGGCAGTCTGGAGATGTCCATTTCTGCAGTTATCATAAAGCCTTACTTATTAAATTGGTTAAAATTGAGACCATGTGTTCAAGTTCAAAGGAAGAAAGAGATTTTACTACAATTAAGCCAGTGACAAAAGTGCTGATGATTCAGTATCCACCTACAATTAGTTATACATGCCTTTTACTGGCAAGTAGTGTACCAATGGAGACCGTAAACATGTATTATCACCCCTCCTCATCACTCAGAGCTAAAAGCAGATCATCTTCTTTGAATGTCACACCTTTCAGTTCTTACAGTTATCCTCTGAAATCTAGTAAAGTTCTGAAATTATACTGTGTGTCAGTGTTTACAAGTCAATAAATGAGATAATTATTCTTTTCCAGCTGTACAAAATGAACGGGACAGGATAAGCACGAGAAGAAACACTTTTGATGGCTGCAACAGTCCCTCTATTAGCACATTGTCGCAAGCTGAGACACTATCCCGTCAGGTACTGAGACTTATCACAAAATTATTTAGTGATGTTGAGACCGCTTTTACTAAAATTAAATACTTTTCAATTTCTTACTGTATTGAATATAATTATTGAGATTACTTTTTTCTACTTCCAAAATGCACACAGCTTCCTCTTCTCAATGACAGAAGCGGTAATAGAATACATTCTTGAAGCAAAGTCAATAAAAAAATTCTACTTTGTCCAGGACAATATGTCTTAGGCACCTTTCTTAATAAAGGTTTATGGTTCTTACTGCTTTTAAATCAGTTGCTGTCTTAGGCAGCTGGTGGCATCTATCTATCCTTGAAGCTGCCTTTCCCATCAAACACAGGGAAAAATTTGTCCTAAGCCATTACATTGAAAGGGGTGTGGACACACATTTCCTTACATTCTTTTGAAAATCCCATTTTTAATATCCTTAGACATTATAAGTAAGGCAAACAGAAGTGTTCCAACTGCAGTCTATTCACATCTTGCTTTTAAATTTTCTTTGTCTCATCTGAACTTCATTTTCTCTTTTTCTTTTTTTTTCCTATCCAATCAATTGCTGAATGGAACAGTCTCCAGTCCTTTTCTGCACCTCAGATAAATCATGGTCATTGATTCTGCATTCTTGCACCTCTTACTAACTTGCTTAGAATTTAACTGCCACCTTTATGATTTCATGCTGACTGATTTATACATCCCCAAATGTTTTGTAATCTCATCCTTTATCAGCATCTTTCTTAGGCTGGAACTGTCTGTAAAGAATTGATGCAGGAATTACTGGGTGAGAGTCTTTGGCACATATTGCATGTCTGGGCAGAGTAGATGAACATAATGTACCTTCCTACCTTTCATACCTATACAATATGAAAAATATAGCTATTTTTATCTCCTTAGTAATTTTTTGAACTTGCTTATTGTGCTTTTTTATAATACTCCTTAATCATTTCCAGCTGGTATGTGCAATTCAGGAAGAAAGACTGTCTTGAACAGAATCACATCCTCAGCTGTTTATAGCACAAAGTTCTTTTCAAACAGTAGGTTCTGGGCCTAAAACATCACGTTGTGTATACACAAATTTATTGTGCTTAATATTTGGTATGTTTTAGTAGAACAGAATTGCTTCCACTATGTCAAGCATATATGAAGATACAATGTTGGCCTCTAAGTCCAAGAGACTCCATTAACATGATGGAAAAGCAAAGTACTTGTTTTTCCCTCAATTGCATAGGTCTGTAAGATGAGTTCAGTTCCGAGAAGAGACTTAGAGGAGGTGGTGGTGTCCCAAATCATTATCCAAGTACTTCAGCTGTGAAATGAGGAAGAGGGTGCCATTCATCCCTTTTGAAATGTTCATATTAAATAGGGAAAATTAGTTATTTTGTTCCTTAAGATCCCTTACAGGGGGGAATTTTCTAAGTACATTTTTTCTCCTACAGACCTCAGAGAGGCTTCCAGGATTATGTAAATATGAAAAGGGCATGCTGGACTCTCATATGAATAAAGGGATCTGTCCCTGAAGGATTTCAGAACAATTGGGATACAGTGTTATATTGTCATGTTCATCAAGTCATTAATGGGTCCAAGTTAACACTGGGAAAAGTTTCTTCTCAATATAAGAAAGAAATTTTTACAGTGAGAGCAAGCTACTGAAGCAGCCTTTCCAGGGATGTGGTGGAGTCCTTGTCACTGAAGATTTTCAAGACGCAATTGGACAGGGTGCTAGATAATCTTCTCTAGGATTCCTTTCCCACAAAAGGTTGGATTGGATGATCTTTCAAGGTCCCTCCTAACCCGTGCTAGTCTAGGATTCTGTCAAGTCAGTGACTCCTGTGCTGCACCCCATAAATGAGAGGCAGGTTAAAGCAAGAAAGAAATAGAAATTGAAAAGCACATAGCTTCATATCCTTGTCAAGAGATGAAATCCTAGGTTCATTATGAATGTCATCCCATTAATCCCCAGCAGAATTTCACCAAGTAATTTCAGCACAGAGACTGCAGTTTGTAATGTAAGATGTAATTTATAAAAATGCACAGCTTTGATTAAAATATATCAAGGGAAGGACAACATATTAACTTCATGATTCAGTATGTCTAACAGCTAAACAACCTATCTCGTCTTTACCTTCTTGTATTATCTAGTTGGTGCATGGTTAGTATCATTTTCAGGTAGATCAGAGTGTGACCTCCTATCAGAAATCTCTTCTTTGTACCTTTGAATCATGATCAAGACCCCTTTTACTCTTCTGGAAAAAAAAGAAATTTATTGAATTTCTTTACTCTCTTTCTGTACTGAAGGTTTTCTAGACCAAATCACTCTGGTAGCTCTCACCTGAATTTGGTATTTTCAATCTTGTTTTTGTAGAGGAGATGCCAGAAATGGATTCATGATTATAGCATGGATTTCACACATTCTTTGTCTACAAAGAAACAATACCTCTAACCTTTTTCCTACGTGATAGCCTTTGAATTATGAGTCTGAGGAATTTTCCACCTGCTTAGCTGCTGTATTTCCCTAAGAACTAATGTTCAGCTGGTTAACTGACATTAATATCTAAGCTGTTTTCAGTGTTTTACACTACTGAATTATATAGGAAGCACAGAGCTTTGTTTCAGGAGTGCAACTCCTTTTGACTACGCAAACATAAGGGATTTCACCAGAGATCCCACTGTGGGATTTAACATGGATATATGAATGAAGAGGAACTGGTAGGAGTCAACTTAAATAGCTTCCACTATCCTGAACAGTGTATGAATGTAGTATTGAAAGACCAAACAGTTAATTTCTTTTCCTGAGGAAGATAATCACACTATATAACTTCTTGAGTCTGCTTTTGGTAATAAAACATAAAGGGAAAGTCAGTTTCATAGGCCTTGTACAGTGATCTTATTCTTTTTCTTTTTCTCTTTTTCTTTTTCTTCTTCTTTTTATTTTCTTCTTTTTTTCTTCTCTCTTTTTCATTTTGTTTCCTTTTTTCTTTTTTTTACCTTTTCACCTTACCTTTTCTTTTGCTTCCCTAGTATGATAGCAACTATAAACTGACCTTACCTTTTCAGGTTTGGCTTTATCTTAAGTTGGCTTTCCTGCCTGGCTTAAGAGAAAGCCTGGTTTTGTTTCTTTCCTTGAAAAGTCATTAAGAATTTCAGGATTTGGCTCAGTAGAAGTGCCCCAGCTTCAGGCCCAGAAAGATATTGTTCTCTTGCCATTTCACAGAACACTGTTCACTGCAGGTGGTCTAATGCACACTCATATCCTTTACATTTCCTCTGAAACGTCTCAGGTCTCTGCTTATACCACTGCTTCATCATTACAAACCATTCTCCTCCAGGCACTAAAACCCCCTGTTTTACCTTCTAAAGTTAATGATACTTATCTTTTCACTAGAAGAACATGCTACCCCTTTATCACTCTCTTTCTCTTAATATCTCTATTCCTTAATATTACTGCATGCCATTATGAGCTCTTCTTTTTTTTCTGAAATGAAGTAAAAGTCATCCATTTTAAAGGGAAAAAACCACCAACCACCTCCCTTCTACAAATGAAAAGAGCTTTAGCGTGTTTAAAAATAGTGTTTTGGAATGAGAAGATATTGTATCATGATATGATTAATTAAAGTTTTAGCATCCTGCAATGCACACTGGCAATAATGAGAAATAAAAATTTATAATTTACGTGCAGGATAATGGTCTATACAGTCAAAGAATTTCTCAAGAGTATCTGTGATTACTGCTGTGAGTTTTTCTTAAATATGCTGTTAACCAGTGAAAATTAAATTATATGAAATTTAACATTGTTCATTTTTTCTCTCGTTATGGCCAGATCTCAATCTCCAGTCCTGGTGCTAGCACTGATATAAATGTTAAGAAAATTGCTGGTGTTAGTGATGTCTGTGAATCTATGAAGCAACAACTTTTGGTCCTGGTGGAATGGGCTAAATATATTCCAGGCTTCTCTGAACTACCACTTGATGACCAGGTATAAAAGGAAAACAAAGAGAAAACTCTAATTAATGCTCTGTTACTCCTGTGAGATTTAAATATTGTGATGAAGCACTCATTCCTTTTTGTCTGAACAAATAGAGCTGGGTACTAGACCCACCCTCTTAATTTTTTTTTTTAATTTTTTGAAGTAACACCACTACCGAAAAGACATTAACAAAAAGAAGCAGAACAGCACTGTGTCTTTAAGAGTTTTGTTCTTTCTGTAGTCTTTTGGAAGCAGAACTTTTTTCTGACCTTAAAAAGTATTTATTTCATGTTCACCTTTCATTACAATATGGTTTAAGACAGCATGTTATTTAATTTGAAGCAGTTCTTCTCTACTTACAAAAACCAAAAGCGATTAGAATCTCAAACAAATTCCAAACATACTGATATCAATCCATAGCAAATAATCTTTCATACAATCCAATGTACTAAAATTAGATTGTATATAATAACATGAGGGAAAAAAACATCAAATCTTAAAAATTCGTAAAGGTTTTTATGACAGAGGTCTGATCTATCATCACATCTGTAATATATCCTGATATATCACTGGCTTTCAGAGTAGGTTGTGCTGGCAAACCTAGAACCAGTATATCCACATTGTGGCGAGCAGCTCTCTGACAAGCAGCCTCAGCAGGAGGTTAATTCATTGCTTGGGATCGCTTGATTCCACACCAAAATCTGATTCATCTTGAAGATCACTCTGTGAACTGGAATTGTGTAAATCCTTCTTTTTGTTTCTTCTGTCTCTCAGTTTTTAACAAAATCCTGCAAGTGTTAAGATCATCCTTGGTTTTGAACTGAGTCATTCCCTCTTATATCCTTCCTTAGGAATATTGTGTTTCACGCCACAGGAGACCCCCTCAAAACAGGAGTTTAATGATGTCTTTGCAGACCCACAGAGCACATATATGGACAAGCTCAACATACTCAAATAAGTTAAAACTCTGCTCATGTGAAAAAGAATTTCAAATGCATTGGCTACACAAGGGCAACAAAAGCAAGCAAAAAAATATTGCTGCTTATATTGTTAAGATGGCATGAAGGAAAAGAGAAAGTATCAAATGTCCTTAAAATGTTCTTGTCTGCATTTAAAAAAATAAAATATCAGCTTAGAATGATTGGCTGAAAACACTCCTGCTGTGCTTGAAGAGTATGTATTGGGAAATACTCTGAAACCTTAAGTACCTTAGAAAAGTAGGGACAAAGATATTGAGAGATAAAACAAATGTCACTTTTTCACATGTAATAGCCAGTTTCTAAGGAGCATTATGCATTCAGTTATAAAATAAGCCATCTGGTTTTGAAAAAATTATTCCTGATCTGGGAGCCAGCCTGATTTACAAACCATAGAGGAGGCCAGAACAGCTAAGGTAACTCTACTGAGAACCTGATAAGTCTTTAAAGATAAGTATTACCCAGGTGCTGTGTACTTTTATATCTCTCCTAAAGTGATTGGCTTGGATTAGAATGACTTTGCAAGAAATGAGTTCCTTGAGGAAATAAAGGCCATTGCTGAAATTTCAAGCAGACATTAAAACCAGAGGAAAGTAAATAGGTGACACAGAGTAAATGAACACAAGTGCCTTCCCAATACAAATTTGGATTCCTCTTTGTGGACAATACTGGCTCTTTTAGCATATCTGGCTTTGTTGGGAAAAAGCTCTTTTAAGTGCCACATAAATTTTTGGTTCAAGAGAAAAATGAAGCACTCATGGAACCAAATTTACTGTAGCAGTTCATTCCAGCCCACTGGACTCTTTAGTGTCAGCTTAAAAAGCCAGAGAAAACTTTGTCAAGGGAATACGCACTAGGAAATAAATGCAGGTTGTGTATTTATTGAGAAGTATTTTGCAGAGCCTGACATTTAAAATCTAGACAGAATGCTAGAAGTGACAGAGGGTGACAATTTAATTAGAGAGTGCTGTTTTTATCATGTTAAGATTTTTACATTCACTTTACATTTTACATTGGAATCTTAACAGTCTTAAACATGTACCTAACACACAGTAATATGTATCCTCTTTTCTTTTGCTCTTATTGAAACTTACTGCTTTATCATCTAATGAGTCTGCTGTCTTTTGTGAGGTTGCCCTGCTAAGAGCACATGCTGGGGAGCACCTGTTGCTTGGAGCAGCAAAACGGTCCATGGCATATAAGGACATTTTACTTTTAGGTAAATATTGGTTTTGTTTTACTTACTGATGATGATGTTATAGTACATTAGCAACGATGTAATCACTTCAGTGGAACAACTGTTCTGGCACAATCAAAGTGATGCATTCTGTGAATGCTAAATAGCTATTAATGACATAATGTCACGTGCCTGTTCTAGCTAAAGCAGGTGGATGGTTTCATGTGAGTTAATACAGCTCAAGGTCTACTGGATACCAGAAACCACAATTTAAGGGAGTTCCTGGCAATTGCCTCCTTACATTATTGTCCTTTCTGCACCTTTGTCCCATAAAAAAATGGAACAAAACAACACCAAAACAGCATAAAAGCCCCTTTGCTTAGGAAAGGAGCATCTAGCCAGTTGCACATGTACTACTCTCACTCTTCATGAAAACCATTTATCTGGAGCTTTTTTAGGAGTCCTTCTGACTCTACTGGCTAAAACATTAGATAGCCTGTTCCCTGAAGCTCACTTTCCCAAGAGCCCTCTCACAGCTGCCTCAGCAGTTGCCACAGGGCCACCACGTAAACATCATTCCTGCTGTCCCTGCTGTGTGACAGATGGGTGCATCCACCACAGAGTGCCGAGGCATGCCTGCAGTAGTGTATTCATGGTCAGCTGAAATGGCTCCTGCGCTGGGTTATATAAAGGGAACATGGCTGTCAGGGAAGAGGATGCTGTCACGTGATGGAAGCATGTCTTCTAATTCATGACACAGAGAGGCCCAGTTGCAAGATGAGATGTGTGCCTGTGTGGAGAGTGATGTGATGAGGTGTTTGTTAGCCTTGGTTGACACAGTACTCTGCCACTCTGAAGTGTACTCTGCAGAAAAGAGCCTCATTAGACATGGTCAGCATTGGGGCTGCTTCGTGAGGAAGTCTGTAGGTCCTCTTGTACAGGATTTTTGATGTGAGGCAAGACTATATGGAATATGGACTTAGACTTGTCTCTTCACTGGTGGTGTGGTACAAGGACATTTTCTACTACTTATTCTCCTTTCTCTTTGGACCTGCCTTTTCATAGCTCTAAATCAGCTTGAATTTATTTTTACACATATTAAAAGATTAAAAGGACAAGAAGGGCTTGGTCTGAAGGTATTTCTCTCACCAGCAATCCTTTCAAGATAAAAGCTATACAAATGGCTTTCTTAAGGTAGTTATTTCCCCAGATACAGTTTCACTAACAAAATTAACAGAAACAAAACAAAAAAAAAATCAGTTTTATTGCTATTAGTAATAAGATAATAAGAAAAATAATGATAAAATAATAGTAAGAAAATTATATTTAGTATCACCAGCATCAGCATATATACCAGAAGAAGAAACAATTTGAGGCTTCAAGGCTTGTTTTTGATACTTGGAGGCAGGTATCTGTAAAGTTAATGAGTCATTTTGACGCGGATCTCTTGTGATATAATTACCAGTTTTTCTTTCAAAAACTGCGTGGTGGTTTCTGAAAGCTCCATGACATGCCTATTTTCTCCAGAAGGTGAATTAAGATGCCTTACTGGAGACCTCTAAAATGGAAATTTTAAAAAAACCCCAAAAAACAAAAAAATCCAGGTAAAATTAATTCTTGACTGAAAATTTTATGATGCTAATTTTATTAGGAACAACAGAAACATCCATTAGAAAAAGAAGCATTTCCAGTGTCTCCTCTTGTCTATTGACAAATCCTTGTCATTCAGCTTGGGATATATTATTTTAATCAGGGAAGAAGACATTTTAAGATCAATTCGTTAGTATATTTATCTGTTATTTAAACATAAAGGTCTACTTCCTTCATACTTGTACATTCAAATACAAACCTTGGTACTGTGGACTAATCAGTAACTGTACATGTTGGCATACTTCTATGTACAGATTATTTACAGGGTGACAGGTATAATTTGCACATATACTCTGTTTGCAAAGAAAAGTTGTGTGTGATGCAAGGGAGAGTTATTACTTAAAAAAATTATTAACTTGATTAAGCAATACGAAATGTACTTTTGAAAATTGGCTTCAACTAATACATTACATCAAAATGTTTCTATCAATTCACATGTTGGTATTATTTCTCTCTAAGGCAACAATTACATAATTCATCGCAACAGCACTGAAGTAGAGATCTGCCGAGTGGCAAATCGGATTCTGGATGAATTAGTTCGTCCCTTCCAGGAAATTCAAATAGATGACAATGAATATGCTTGCTTGAAAGCAATTGTGTTTTTTGATCCAGGTATTTTTACAAAAATATATCTCAATTATTTTACATGTGATTGTATTGAAAGTAATTTTTGTTAATATAGCATCTGTTCATGTTATCTAGCTGAATGGAAAAGAATAAAATGAAAAATAGTAAGATGCTCCTCCCAAATCATGATATGCCTTGACTTTCAGTTTTTGTCATTTTTTAAGATGCAAAAGGCTTGAGCAATCCATTGAAGATTAAGAATATGCGATTCCAAGTCCAAATCAGTTTAGAGGATTATATTAATGACCGTCAGTATGACTCCAGAGGAAGATTTGGAGAACTTCTTCTTCTACTGCCTACACTCCAAAGCATCACTTGGCAAATGATTGAGCAGATACAATTGGTTAAACTATTTGGAATTGTTAAAATTGACAGTTTGCTTCAGGAAATGTTACTGGGAGGTAAGCTAACAATTTGTTAAATGTACCATTTTGTATTATGTTGAATTTAGCATGTTGGTATGTTGATGGAATCCTGATCTAAGCTACCGCTCTGACTCACCAAAGTCTGAGCTTTGGGTTGTGTAATTGTTAGCTAAAGTCTTCTCGTCTTGGCAGTTCATTGTGTTAACTTAGTCCTACAATGACAGACTGTGCTATGTATTTCTCAGTAACTGCTGAGTTATCTCACAATTCCCCAGGCAGATGAAAGAATCCTTACAAATATTTCATGAAATGCACTGTTACTGCAGTCAAAACAGTGAAAATAAACACAGTGCTTAATATGCTTGAAGTCTGGTTAAATTGTTTAATGAATACCCAGAGGCAATTATTCAAATTGCCAATCAAAATATTTACTCTGTGGAAATGTAATTACTGAAGTATAAGTTACTGGCAACAACATGCTCTTTTGAATTGATATATGCTCCTATTATTTTTGCAGGTACCTCTAATGATGCCAGTCATCTGCATCATCCAATGCATCCTCACTTAGCCCAAGATCCATTAACTGGCCAAACTGTCCTCATAAGTTCAATGTCTGCTCCTGTACATACAGAACAGATACGTAAGTAATTGCAAGTTAGCCTTCTGTCATAACATTTCATTTTAAAATATTAATTAGAATGGTGGCCTGTCAGTGTTCATAGAGCTATTTCATCATCATTCTTAAAGTAACTGTGCATTAAAAATGTATGTATGTAAATGGTGTTAAGTAAGAGACTTTGACTTGAATTTAATTTAATTTTAAAAATTCAGCACCATTCTGATTTATCATTGTTTTTACATGCACAATCTTTAATAAACTAAAAATTCTGATAATTAAAATATCCTGTTTCCCTAGCACGTCAAATGCAACAGGACTCCCTTTCAGTGCAGTAGTATGTATATGCAGAGTAGACCAGTCTATTAAAATATGTAATTCTTTCTATGTTCTTTTTCAGCAACTCCAGAAACTCCATTACCTTCCCCTCCACAAGGCTCTGGGCAAGAATACAAAATGTCTGCAAATCAAGCTTCAGTCATTGCACAGCAATCCATTTTGAAACAAAAACCATTGTGATAATATTTCTGTCTCTGTCTTATCCTTCCTTCCTTCCTTCCTTCCTTCCTTTTCATGCACTAGATAGATTGGTAGAACACTTGCACATTTAAATCTCAGGTTGATAAAGGAAATTATTTCCTCAGCAGCCACTACTGTGGGTGTTCCTTAAAACACCTCATGATTTGGAAAGTAATGCTGTTCTGACTGCTGCATACAACTGTAACTATGGACGCTGCAGTCTGACAAATATGTATAGAGGTTGATATTATTTTTAGATCTTATAAGTGCACAGATTCATGTTTTTATTTCCTGTTTTAGTTGTTGTCTTAATATTATTGTTTTAGATGTGTATATAATTTTCATCGTAATGGAACTACTTAGTGCTTGTTTAGCTGTGAACTGTAGACATGAAAAAGTGGATTAATCAGGCAAAAGCCAATATTCCACTAATGGTAGAACAGTAGGCTACCAAAAAGCACATAAGTTGAAAAAAAAGGAAAACATACTTAATGGAAAGAAAAACCCAACTATTTTTAAAAATCCTGATTTGAAAGGGCCATCTCTTTCAAGGAAAATTTCAACAAAAGCATTGAATCCTCCCTGCTTAACTGTTTGTGTGAAGCAGAAGGCCTGCCTGGGTGAATATGCTTGAGGACTTCTTAAAATCTATATATACAATAAGGTCTATATATAGTCAATTGGCCAGTGCTGAAGCATTTATATTGATAGATAGTTAGAACAAGGACTGGTAGGCTTTTTGGTTAGGACTAACTAGTACTTTACCAAAAAATTTCTGGGGACACTTTGGGAATTAGGCCAGTCTAGGGAAACTTTTCACCAGGTTCTTTGGATACAGCCCCTCTCTTTAGGGGTACAGAGAGTATCACAGAACTATAGGATATCCCGAGTTGGAAGGGGCCCACAAGGATCATCAAGTCCAACTCCTGGCCTTGCATAGCACCATCCTCAAGACTCACACCACGTGCCCGAAAGGGTTTTCCAAATGCTTCTTGAACTCTGTCAGGCTTTTCTGTGACCACTCCCTGGAGAGCTAGTTCCAGTGCCCAGCCACCCTCCAGGTGAAGAACCTTTTCCTAATATCCAGCCTAAACCTCCCCTGACACAGCTTCAGGCCATGCCCTTGGTTCCTGTCACTGGTCACCACAGAGAAGAGATCAGTGCCTGCCCCTCCTCTTGCCCTCATGAGGAAGTTGTAGACTGCAATGAGCTCTAACTAAGACCGTGCCATTTGACCTCAGGGCTGGAATATACTTCGTGATGTTTGGTTTACTAGTGTAAGAGTAGCCATTGTGTTTATTTGTCTAACTGGCTGGTAAATGCATATTTTAGCTATCACTAATATCCACCTACAGAGAAGTTGTAATTAATACAGTAGCTCTGTGTTTGGAGAGGTATGACTTACTAATTGCAGTGGCAAATATACCTGAGTTCAGCTCCAGGTGTTCCTGGTTTGAGCCATGATATTTCAAGCCAGAAGACCACCAGAAGACATCCCACCAAATACTCATCCTCTCAATTTTTAAGAGTTTTCAGAAGCTTGGGATGACTTGGTTTTCTGTGATGAACCCCTTTCTCCACCTCTTCCTCCCCTCCCAGTCTAGGGGATCCAACATTGACTAAGTTTTGTGTCTGGAGTCCATAACAACCCATCTGGATTTGGACCCTCCGTGAATTTGCACAAAGTGGACCTTGTGACACATGCTCACTTGGGGCATTCATACTACTCAGTTACAATTTGTGAAAGTAATCTTTTATGATATATGAAGTGATATGTTGTTCATACAATACTAACATCATAAGAAAATCACCACTTTGCACATTTTATTTATTCCAGACAGCAATGATTTTTCCTTAGTACTTTAAAATAGACTTTCTTCTCAGAAGATATGTAAGAGAGAAACAGACAGAAAAGAGATAATAAAATATTGAAGTTTGCTAAACTATTGCAAAGAGAAAACAGTGGAGTCAGAAATTCTTCACGGTGAGATATTGATCATCCTGAACCACACACCTTCATTAATCATAGCATCCAGAGATGGTCTAGTTACTCCTTTGGCTTGTAAAAGTTGCTCAAACAATCTGGAATGATTCTTCAAATACATTTTTGTAGGCAGGAAATGCAACACAGTAAATGCTGAGCTGACCTGAACATTCAAAAGACTTTAATGAGAATGCACCTACGACCAGGTAGACACTGTGTTTCTTTGTTATTTTACAGTAGTTGCTTTTGTAAAGTCTGTGTACAGTAGCTAGTAATGTTTGCCTTTTGCTTTTTAGATTATTTTTCTTTTTGCTGTTTACTGTTTGTTTTTTATTAATGCATTGCTCTTTTTACAAGTTCCTTTTAGCATGAGTTTTTATGACAGAATAAGATACTGAAGTTCTGCCATTAACTTTAAGGGTATCCAGACTGCTATTTTTACAAGTTGGCCACCAATGCTTTACAGTGATACACAAAGGTAAAACAAGTGTGAGAGATACTGAGCAGCCCGAAAGTTTACTGATTAGTCTTACTTTTGTGTACTTGTCATAGAAGAGTGTTGGACTCTAAGTGGATCTCCATGAATTTACTGGGTCAGATAAATGAAGTCAATTGCATAAACATAAAGATGGCAGTATTGGTCTGACTAAAAATATATAACCAAAATAAAGATTAGTCCCCAAGTGGGCCACCCTTGCCTTATATAAGGGATGTGCATAATAGCTTAGTTTATTTTTCACAGTGAACTTTAGATATCAAGTGTACGATAAAATGTTTTCACACACTGCCAAAATGTACTGGAGGAAAAATACACTGTAGTATTTTATCTGACAAAAAGCTGTTGTCTATTTTGTATGATATATTACATTTTTGAATAAGAACATCACTGTAATTTATTGGGAAAAGCTGATTTATTTTATAAATGTAACATTATTTTTGTAAACTTAATTATGAAAAATCAGAAATGATTAGTGCTGTTAAATATTAAATTATAATGAGATGTAACTTTATATGTTTGAACTCTGATACCAAGTTTTTATATTGAGCATTTGGAATTGAAATGGTTGCTGGAAATATTTCAAATGGACTGTTTTTCATCAGAGCTCAATAAAGAAAAATGAATGATCCAAATGATACATTTGCCTTTTAGTCTTTTTTTTTAATATTTACATAAACAATGAGAATGGTTTAGATTGCTTACACTATGGATAAGTATATAACTAACATGCTTTTATCTCTACAGTTTTCACAGCATCATGGAATGGCTGAGGTTGGAAGGGACCTCTGGAGGTCATCTAATCCAACCCCCTCTGCTCAAGCAGGATATTGAAATCATATGAAAGAATATGATAGCAACATTTTAGTTGATTCTGCTGTAACATGGCAAAGTATTACATAGTTATGGTCTTCAATTTTTACTTCTGAGTCAGAAAAGAACTGAAGCACATGCTTACTTCCATCTGTGTTTAAAATGAACCATATGTTCAACTGCCTGTTTTTTTCTGGACAGGGATAACTTAAGAAATCAGTGCCTTTGCTCCAGTGCATTGTTATTTAGACAAATTTAGGTGCAACTTGTTCATAAAGACATTGAAAACTTTAGAAAAGACTCTTTAAAATATTTTTTTTAGATAACCAGTATCTCCTCAGCCTTGGAAATTTTGTTCAGTTGTATGTCTCTTTGACTAGATTTTGAACAGAGATGGGGTGAGGGATTTTTTCTTTTCCTTTTTTTTTTGGTGGTAGTAATAAGACAGTGATTTGGATTTGGGCTGGTTACTTTTGCTCAAATGGGCTCTACTCTGGAGTGCAGAACTACAGGGAAAAGCTACCATGGAAGGAAGAGGAGACTGTTTTGAATGCTGGAGATCATCTGGTACCTCTGAGGAACTTGAGTCAATGGCTGATGATTCTACATGCAGGAAACCTCTATTTGAGAATGCTGACTGGGGTGTAGGAGGTTTATGATTTTAGGGGACTGAAGAGATTTGTTTTCAGCCTACAATGAAGGAAATATGGAAACCCCCTTACAACTTCAATGCTGTGAAGTGCTGACAGACTCTTCTTCAAGGATTTCCATAAATCAGCTTTACAAGTGGCTTCAATAGGTGAATCAGGATTGTGTGTTTTACAGAGAGAGATGGATGAACTAGCTTTCAGTTCTAATTGTTATCCAGAATTGCTCCCAACTAAAAATTCTGAAAGTAAGCAAAGATATTTACTGAGCTCCAGGAATCTACTGTGACAGAAAATTTAACATTCACAGAATGTAAGAAAATTTGCTAGAATTCTTTGTTATATTCATATACTTGAAAGTTCTGGTTTTACCTCAACGATGTCTGTCAGTCTGTGATGGACTAACATATTTTTATGCCCTTTAACAGACTATTACTAGTTGTGCACTACCAAAATTTGTGTTACTTATGCTAAAGTATATAATAAAGAAATACTTAGATCCACATTTTAATAAGTCCTTCAAAAATCTTCTGTATTGGTTTGCAATTAATTTTTACATTTTTCATATTGGCCCTGATACAGATGCATTAGCTTTCTTCTTTCCCTTTATTCTGCCTAAGAATAACCAAGAAATGGAAAAAAATTATTTATCCCCAAATTTAGTGTTATGATGTCAACAATGCAATTGTGCTTCCCTTTCTTCTGTTGTTTTTCTAATGTGGAGATAGAGGAGATGGTTGTCATCAAGGCTGATATCAATCACTGATTTCTTCTGGTTCCTTACTTTCTTGTGGTAAATCCAAGTATTTTCATTAACTGAATAGTCTATGTGTAAATAAAAAGCCCTCTACGAAGCCAAAAGCTAAATTTGATTGCAGAGAGGATTAAAGGTGCTCAGTTGCAGGAATTTATTTTCAAAAATGTATTTCATAAAAATTAAAATGCATGCCTGATTTCTAAACAAAATTAGAAATATTTCTATTAAAGGGTAAGAAACTTGAAGACATAATCAAATATAAAGATTTTTATATAACGACAGTGAAAGAGAACTTCCATCTTGTATCACCAACTTTAAGAATTTCCTTTTGAATACCAGCATAACTAAATAGTTTCTAAACAGGATGGGCAAAATCTCTTCAAGACACATCTAAAAATGTTCTTATGACAATGATCTCTATTCCTTAATATTGTGGTGGAGCTATGATTGCTATTGACATTATCTGGTAGTTCATCTGAAGCCAGTGTCAGTCAAAGATGCCACATCAACACTAGAATTACTGGTGCTGCTGAGAGGGTTGCCACGTCCTCACAAGCAAGGCCTGATGTGACAGCTTCTCCAAGTCACATTGTGGCGGGACACCCTTGCACCAGCACAGAGCTCTTAATTAACCAATGATTTTGGGCCTGACACCACTTCTTCCTTTTGGAAGGGTGAATGTCACTGATGTCTAACATGATGAGGTGAACAATAGCAAGTGTTGAAGATTTTACTTTAGCCAGTCTGATCAAGGGGTAGTTTCATCTAAATCTTAGCACTCTCCTCTGAGACTAGAGAAGAAAGCCCAGAAATCCACAGTTTTAAAATGTCTTTGGCTTTGATTTGAATAGCACTGCTTGGTCTCTTTGAGTCTTAGTGTAGCAAGAGTTGAACAGTTGAGTGTCTTGTGTCTGATTAGGCTCAGTGACATTTTGGGGTTTGGCCTCCCACGTAACCTCCTTTGCCCATTTGCTCATGGGTTGATTAAACAGACATCAGTTGCTGTTTCAATTTTAGAATACTGAAGGTCTTCAAGGAAGCATAATCATAAAGATTACACAGGGAGATGTGTCTCTGGGTATGAAATTACCTGAACAAGTTAAAGGAGTTAGTGATTGGTTAGAAAAATATAGAGTACATAATAAGCTGTACTTCAGTCTTTCAAGGGAACTCAGTGAAAGGAAGAAGGAAAGAAGACATGCAAAAAGTGGCTAATGCTGTTGATTCCATGAGAAATGGAATTCCAAGATTGGAAATGGATTCCAAGAGAAAACCTCTTCACTGGAGGTATAACATTAGATAGCTTTGCTCAGTATAGTTTGGTTTGTGGTTCAGTATATCACCTGTAGATTGCAAACTTCATACTCAGTTGGAGCAGCTGATTTATTTACAATTTTTATTAAGCAGTTGATGAAATGTATCCCAGCATCTTAACATGCCCTCAGGTGCCCCACTGGCAGCTTGCTGGCTCTTCACAGGGCTGATCTACAGGGAGGCCTGGCCATATTCTGCATCACTGTTCTGGGGCCCTTCCTTTAAGTATTGCATAAACACACTCCTTATCAAAGGGCAGTAATTCCATGGGAGTGAAACAATGCTCTTCATGTAGCCCATGGCAGTGCTTACTGTCACCAATCCCCTTTTATCATCACACCATTTTGCATGTGACACAGCTGAACTTGCCAGGTGTATCACCTGCTATGTCATGCTCTGTTTCATGCTTCTCACAAGGCCAACTGAGACAAGATAAAAATTTGGTCAGGTTTTTAGTTGCATTCAGAGTCAACATTTCACTTTGGTACAACTTTGGAGAAAAAAGCAAGGTGTTGGATCTGGTGATATTCTCATCTGTCACTTGCACATCAGCCACCCAATATGCAGAGTGCTTGTCTCACCTATTAGAATGGCCCCTACTTCTTGTCTTGTTCAAATAAAGCAAGTAAATAGGTTGGGTTACAACTGCTCTCTAGCTAAAAGTAGGACAAATTCATAGAACACACTTTTGAGATCATACTGAACTGTCTTTTTTTAGTCTATGCATTTTGCTGCTTAAATGAAATGGTGGGGCTTATGTTACGTTTTGATCAGCAAGCAGGTTTTTTCTCCCGTTTTTTTGACCTCCTCACAATTGAATGAATTTTCATGAATATGACTGCCCAACAAAGCATCCCATTTTTCAGATGCCTGCCTTTTGTAATTTAAATAATGTAAGCATATGAACATAGAATTTGAATTAAGAGGCAAAGGCAATCTCACCAAAAGAGTTTATTCAATATATTTCCAACATCATCTGTTTCAAGATATAATTAAGATTACTGTGACCCAAGTCTAATTTACTGTGGTTTCCAAAAGTGGAGCAGATAGCAATTGTAATAGAGGACAAGAATTTTCCATATAAAATTTTTCATTGTCATATTAGATTTTTAATGAGCATTAGTCTTGATCAGAAATGTAATAAAATGGAACAATACTCTAAAATATGCAGACAGATGTACTATAAAATAACAAACTTTGTATATTTAATTTCTGTACTGTGAAGTACACTTTTCTTTTGCAACATGAACATTAATATCCATTTTTTATCTCAACACCAAAATCACAATTTAACTGTAGCATGATCTGTCCTCTAGTTTAATGTGGGCTTTTTTGCAGATTGATTAAAATTGCATTGTGTGATTAAATACATAGAGGCAGATATTATATCCCCGTGACACTGTGCCTCTTCAGAGACTGACAGCCTGAGGTGCTGCTCATTAACCAACAAATAATTTGAAAATGAAAAGAGGGATGGAGTCCATCTGGAGGGCAGGAGAGGAATCCCCATTTCCCTGTTCATGAGGAAGGCAGTGTTAGAGCTTTCGGCTTTTGACTTATAGAAGGAGACACCTGCTTAAGGAGAAATTTGCACTTTGAAGATAGGCGTAATAGTGGGGAAAAAAAGTAGTGCTGTAAGTCTCAAGGGTACCCAGTTAGAAAGGATAGATTCAAGAAGGCTTGAAGAGCATAGAATGGCAGTTAGTCGAGGAACTAATGCAGTGCTATTGCCTTTTGCAATGCCTCAGCTTCTGGAGGGATATCAATATGTGAAAGGGAATCTTTCTTTCATCATGGTCAGAGCAAGCTTCAAGGCACCATGGTTAACAGAGAGCCTCCTCAAACAATGAAACTTACATGCAGAAAAATAAGGTGCAATATTATTTTGATTTGGAAATAATTCAGCTTATTGATTTTTTATACAAGTCAATCTTTCTGGTATTTTGAGTGCTCTTTTCAGATTTTAAATGCTTGGAATTGACTGTAATATGTCAGATGTCATCTTTGTGTTCTGCTTGCTTAGGGCGGCGTGGGGGTGGTGAATGAAGACATAAATAGGTCAGTAAAAAGCCAAAATTGTGGAAACTCTCCAGTCCAAAGAATATACCTTTTCCAGCACAACAAATAGACTCATGGAACCCACTTCAACTAAAGCATATGAATAGAACCATTTCCTCAAATTACTGTCTTCAACCCTAATAATATTTTTTGCTGGTGATAAAGGTTCTTTAGTGTAATAACTATTAATTGCATTGCCCTGTCCTCTCTCTCACCTGAATCTTATCTTTCCCAGAGTAAGAGCCCTTATTTATTTACAGCTTAATTTATATTGAATCCTGTGCCTGAGAATCCTTGAACCCATCAAGCTTACAGCACTTGTGTTGTCATACTGCCAGCCCCATTTCATGTAAAGTCAGGCCGAGTTTCCTGGAGCAATCTCCCATGCCTACTACAATATCTAGAAAAGGCAAGAGAAAACATCAGCAGGTTTAGAAGGATGCAGAGCATCCTGTCATTTCTGTTACTCACTGCTGCTGAATTCACTACCTACTCTGTATGACCTCTGAACATGTTAGCGACTGCATGGTAGTTCCTCACATCACAGGGAGACATATGGTGACACAAAGGTCTATGTGCTGCCACTCATTTTCTCTGTGAAAGCCACATCTGGATTGTTGTGGGGAGTGTTCGGAAGGATGCAAATGGCAGAGTTATTTCATCCCATTCTTTTGTTTAAAAAGCACAAATGTATGAGTCATCCCTTGGCTCTTTGCACTTAATTGCATTCATAAATACTGATGCTGACATATTAGTAAAAATGTAACACTTAAACCTGATCTTAGCTGATGCATCTCACTTTCTCTATCACGCGCCTTATTAAAATTGGTTTTCATCTGTGTTTATCTTTTAAACCACTTGATTTTATTGCAAGGTAGTTTAAGATTTTAGTCTAAGTTTATGAGTGACTGTGGGAGAATAATGAGGTATACCAGTATTTCTGTAAAAGAGGCATCATTGCAGTCAGAGTGTGTGCTACAATGCTTTGAAGTGGCTCATCTCTGAAGTTCTGTAATTTGGGTGCACTGTGTATTACAGGTTAATCCCCAGTACACACAAACCAATTCACCAATTTAAACCTCATTATTTCCTGTCACTTTGTTTTAAACTACAACCACTGCAGGGCCAAAGCTGTGCCCGTTGTCTACTGTCATTTGCTTTATATATGGAGACACTGAGAGTTATTTGTTGACCTTTGAAGTAAAATGTCGAGCTCCTTTAATATTCTTTCATTTCAGATGATGAGGAATACCACTGAGAGTGCTCGGTCGGTCCCACGTGACTCATGTCCTCCCTGGTAATGAGGCTAAGTGGCACAGGTGACCCCTAATGCTAGGGAGCAGCGGAGTGCCTGCTCCAGCATGTCTGTAGGGCTACATCACCCTGTGACTGAAAAGGCAGTTGCTTTCTGCTTCTTTTCCTGTGGAATAAAGGTAGCTCAGCCTCCACTAAAGCTGCTGCTACACTGGAATGATTATTATCCATGCATTGGGCATTTTGTTTCTTTATATGAAAAATATCAGAGTGCAATTTTATGACACAATACAAAGCATTATAGTATTATTGAAAAAAATTTTACTAAAGGCCATGGCGAGCCTATCTTACAGTTTGGTCACACTTTCTTGAATGAGTAAGCCAACTTGAGGAAAGATAATAAGGGTCCTAGAAATTAAGAGTATTTGGTTATCTATTACTATTATAACCTAGTGTATAAAAGTACATGCCTTCAGAACATAAGGTAGAGCTCTTCAGGCTAAGACATTTGAGATAGAATCTAAACAACCACTTAGCACTCTGACCTGATCCAACAGAGCACTTTAGCAATGCTTAACTTCAGAGTCATGGCTGACTTCATTGGAGCTGCTGGTAGGTTTAAAGGCAAGCACACTGTGACGTGTGCTGTACCACTGGGTGCCACCCTGTGGAACAGAAAACACTGCAGTGCTGCAGCCCATCATACAAATTATTGCTGTTTCAGCCACAGCTGTAAAAAGACCCCATCCACTTTCAGCAGAATGGACGTTTTCTCCCATCCACAGGAAATAATGTAAGAAGACAAGTTTAGTCTGAGATGTGTCCTCTATGAATCACAAAGGCTCCCTCAAATTCTCATAATTTTGAATATAAAATTAATCACAGATGGAAAGTTGTGATTTTAATCCTTGGAACTGATTTTGAGGAAAACATGTAGCTCTTTCCACCCACACCTGCGGGTGCTCGTTAACACCTGGATGAACATGAGCCAGCAGTGTGCCCAGGTGGTCAAGATGGCCAATGGCATCCTGGCCTGAATCAGAAATAGTGTGGCCAGCAGGACCAAGGCAGCGATCACGCCCGTGCACTTAGCACTGATGAGGCCACACCTCAAGTCCTCTGTTTAGTTTTGGGCCCCTCTCTACAAGAAAGACATTGAGGTGCTGGACCACGTCCAGAGAAGGGCAATGGAGCTGGTGAAGGGTCTGGAACATAAGTCTTATGAGGAGTGGCTGAAGTAGCTCGGATTGTTAAGCCTGGACAAGAGAAGGAAGTTGTGGTGAGGTAGGGGTTGGCCTCTTCACCAGGCAACTAGCAATAGGACAAGGGGAATGGCCTCAAGGTGCTCAAGGTGAGGTTCAGGTTGGACATTAGGAAAAATTCCTTCACTGAAAGAGTGGTTAAGTACTGGAACAGGCTCCCCAGGGAAGTGGTAGCGTCGTAATTCCTGGAAGCGTTCAAAATATGAGTAGACATGGCACTTTGCTGTATGATTTAGTGGGTGTGGTGGTGTTTGGTCAAAGGCTGGCCTTAATGATCTTGGGGGTCTCTTCCTACCATAATCCATGTAGGAGTCTATGATTCTATATGAGAAGTACTGTTGGAACTGAATGTTTAGCCACCAGCTGGGTAGAAACTTCTGTCCAATCACAAAGCTGTGCCCACAAATAGCTGCACTCACATTTTTGCAGCAAGGTTGGAGACTGAATGGACTATGAGAGCCTGTGCTATGTTCTAACACCTTTTGACACAGCCCTCCTCAAAATGGATCTAGTGATGGGAAATTTGGGCTATAACTAATACAAGCATCTAAACTTTGGCACCGATCTTCAAAGATATTTTGTCACCTAACTACTACAGAAATCAATGGAAGCTGGCTACCTAAATAGTAATTAAGTGTGCATGTATCTCTGAGGATCTGTGCCTTTGATCTCAAAATCTGTCAGTCCAGCTCATTACCAGCTGTACATTTACTTTAAAAAATATATGAGTTATGAATTAAGGATAAGATTAATTAATAGTGGCATCAACTATAGCAAAGCAAAGAGACTGATTGCCCTGACAGAGAAACTAGAAAGGATAATGGATTTAATGGCATGTGTTCTAATGGAAAAAAATAACCTATTACATGAGTCTGTCATATCTGAAAAAAATGTGGCTACCATTTACAGTTCATATAGGGACAAAAAGGTTTATATACTAGCAGTATATAAATCACTGAAAAGAGTAAGTTGAGATCTTTATAGTAGCAGTGATATATTTTCCTTTGTGGAAGCCTTAGCCCAATTTTGTATCTACAAAATCTCACTCTAAGACAAGGGACTGACATATCTCAAACACCCAGTGCTGGGAAGGATGCATCCTGAATGGAGACAGCCTCTTTGGGCAAACCGCTATTGACGAACAAGCATTAAACCTTCCTTTACTACTGGGTAACTCAGGGATCTCATAATTTAGCTTACTAGACTGCCATGGTATCATTAAAGTTATGTCTCCAATATGGTAAGGACAGAGAACGTAAATCAAGAATGAGAATTTGACAGGTGGCCAGTGAGCTAGGAAGTTAAATGTTCCTAGTGCAGATATCTCTCATGTGGGAATTCACATGTGTGCTAACCACTGAGCTGGCTACTAAAATGCAGAACAGGTCGTTTCCTTCTTCTTCATCCCTTTTGCCTTTTTTGCATCTCCTTGAGGAAATTTGTTCAAGTTCAGAGCCATTGAGGCTAAGATACTTCTATCTGTGTATACAAGCAAAAATTTAGGAGCTTTTTCATAGGACCATGGCGTTAGACAGAGAAGAATTTTGAGGATGGCAGTTAGCACCTCAGCTCCTCTTTGGTCATAGAATCATATAATGGTTTGGGTTGGAAGGGACCTTTGAAGGTCATCTGGTCCAGTAATGAGCAGGGACAACTTCCACTAGATCAGGTTGCCCAGAGCCCCATCCAACGTGACCTTGATTATTTCCTGGTATGAGTCATCTACAGCCTCTCTGGGGAACCCGTTCCAGTGTCTCACCATCCTCATTGTAAAAAATTTTTTCCTTGTATCTAGTCTGGAGAACAGGCAAAAACAGCCTATAGAAATCACGCTCCAAAACTTGATGACGCTGAACAATCACTGCTCAGCAATTTCTACATGCTGCAGGATGATACTGTGGCCTCTGAACCACCTCTGGGCTCTCACTGGCATGCCAGCTGTCATACTGCAGGCATGATACCTGTGTCACTATAACAGAATCTCAAAGATACAATGCACTGATATGGCTAAACTACTTTTAGAACCACGTTTGCATTTTCAGGTATGTCTGCGCTAACTTGGCATTCTTCACCTATGCTGCACTGTGCTGCACAGGCACGTACTTGAGTGGGATTCCTTCGTAGACCTTGTTTTCAGTGCTATCTTAGGAGGATTCTTTGCCACTTCCCCAAGTCTGATTTCTTAATTATCCTGTGCATGCAGAAATGGTGGAGGAAGTAAGTAAATTCTAAAAATAAATATAATTGAGTATGATATAACTGCTGCATGAATCTAGAGTCAAGCTGATAGAGAATGAAACATGATGACAGCAATAATTTTACCTGGAAATAGTGTGGTGAAATTTGTGAGACTTAAGCACGTATGGGGTTTCATCATGCTTAGAAGCAGGAAGTACATGCCTAAGTCTGCTGGCTGTGAGTGTTCTCAGCTTGCTGTTAGTGTCCCAATTGCACTTATTCTGCAAGTTCAGAAGTTGCAATAAAAATAATAAAATAATAGAAAATAAAAGTAAGGGTTTGCAGTTATAGTAAAGTGAACGATCTTGGTTTCATATTCCCATGGCTTTTGATTTAAGGTGTTGGATAGTGAAGAAGTGGCTAAGGAGCAAAGTGCTGATGGTGCCAGGTGATGATTAAGTGCATGGTTCAGTTTGGGGATGGAGGGTGGGAATGCACAACAAGAACAGTTACCTAAGCCCTCCCCTTGTTCTGGGCTGCTGAGTGGGGACCAGCCCTCAGGCAAAGGTTAGAGCAGCCCTAAGGCTGCTTTGCTAAGCAGACAGATCCCTCTGCAAGTGCAAGATTGCTCCCAAAAGAATGTTATTGACTGTTCTGTTCAATTTGGTTTTAAATGATTCATGTACTAATTGAGCTTCTACTACTTACCAGCTGAAATATCATTTGACCTGCCTGTTAGGGAACTCAGTCTTGTTCCAGTGTCCTGAAAATTGTCACTGTGTAATTGACCACCACCACCAAAAAACAAACAAGTGCCTGCAGAGCAAATTGAGCTGAATTTGCTAGCGAGTGTGATTGGATAAATATAGTGTTGCAGCTTATTTTTTCAAGAAATAAAACTATGAAATACTTCCAGGCACTGAAGCAAATAGGTAGAAACCAGAACCTAGCACAAACTGGGAGCAATATTCTCCAGTCATTTGCTTGTTCAAATGCCCTTGTTCATGCTAGTAACAGAAAAAAATAGCAGATAACTGTATATGATCTTCTTCATAACCATCTACTAAAAACCAGGATATTTGAAAGATAAGGTAACAAAGGAACAGGAAGGTGATTTAAAGGATCCTGCCAGAATCACTCCAACAAATATTCAGTTGACTGGTGGGGCTGTATTTCCAGTAAGTATATACTGACTGAAAGAACAACTTTTTTTCCCTCCAAACAAGATGTTTGGCACAGATCCTTTTCTTCCCAGTATTTATTTATCGTTTCCCAGAGTCTAGATTTGTATTGGTCTCCCAAATGGTAATAAAACATAGTACAACTAAACTAGCCTTTAAAACCTCAGAGTGCAGGGAGATGGCAGATGTCATCTAGTGATTGTCCAGAAATACTAAAGGGACATTTGTTGAAGTAACTAGACAGAAGCGACTAACTGAAAAAGCATTTTCATAATGTCCTGACATCTTTCCCTATTCTTTCTTCAGAAAGGAAGGTCAATTCTTTGCCTTGAGAGGAAAGACTTATTGGATATATGAAACCCTATTCAAAATCTGACTTGAAGCTTCATGAGCTCTGAGAAATTTTGGATTTAGCTTTGAATAAGAGATGAGGCTTTCTCTGGGGGTTTTTTGGTTGTTTGGGGGGTTTTTTTCATGTTTCATTATTTGTGTAATTCCTCTATTTATTGTATAAAGAGGAGTCAGGGCACTGATATGATGTATGTGAGGCTAAATTGTCCGTGAAAAAACTGAAGGAGCAAGTGCTCAGTGGAAGGAGAGCTCTGCTGTGATTCTGTCACTTGTTGCAATTACAAATGCCTCAGGAGAGGGTATTGTCTGGAACCAGTTTGTCTCCAGGGCTGATACACTGGCAAACCAAAACACCTCAGTACCAACAACTTACTGTGATCCACTAAGCCTCACAGGCTTGTACATATTCTCTATGAGTGGGAAACATTTTTATTTCTAGCCAGACCTTCAAAGTACCATTAAAAACAGCTAGATGTATGCAATACTGTATTTGGCCTCATGCATTCTGCCAACTTTAGTGTTAACTTCAGCGTGAATCTATGGGTTTCAGTACGAAACTGAGCTCCAGAGGAAGTTCGTCTGACCCTCCAGGGGTTTATAGGAGCTGGACATGCCTTGGGGAACAGCACAGACCAGATTGTTTATTCCTCCTCTAGAGGACAGAGGTCAGGAAATCATCTGGCCACACATGCTAAATGACTGCATAACCCTAGTTTGCATGTGTTGCTCAGAGAGGTGATCAAGGCAAAACAAAGACTACATTAACTGCAAGACAGACACATTGAGGTCAATCAGCTTACCACACTGACAGTAGGATACTTGACCTGTACCATGAGAATCTGTTGTTCTTTGTATTAGGTCTTACACAACTGACAAAGAGACAATGTATGTTTTTCTTATGAATAAACTGTATAAAATTATATTGAGACTTACAGGTATATTAATCTTACCAGGCAAAGTAAAGGAAAAATTTGCTCCTTTTGATCTTTGACTTATTCATGTTAAGATGTCAGATGGATAACCTAATTTTTTTCTCTTGCAACCCAAAAGCTTCGTAAGAACTCCACCGGCCAGAGCTTTATAGAGGAGATGAAAAAGAAATTGAGATGCTGTATTTCTAACACATAACCCTCATACACATCAGCACACAAAATAACCCACAGCTCCAATTCACTTTAGTGTGACAAAAGCAAAAGTAAACATTTAAGATTGCTAGAAAAAATTAATCTGTGATGTATACTGGTATTCAGATCCTGCAGAATTAAATTTTTTGACAGGATAGCTTCTCTAGCAAAATTTTTAGACATTAATTTATTTTAAATGTGTATATTTTTAAGCTTATTTAAATAAAACATGAGATTACAGTACATGCACATATCAGTTATATATGAATATATTTTTATTTTACGTTGATCAACTGCTGTATGCGCATAAGGTCTTGCACAATGTTTAAGGAATTCTTAGCACATTCAGTTTCTTGGTTCTCTGTCAATTATATAATAAACATTGAATTATTCCAGCTGTTTCATCAGTTTTAGGAAGAAACTGCCTCTTGCAGTATCATTTTACGTCTTACGTGTATACTAACTTAGGTATCCAAAGTGAGATAAATGCATCTTCCTTCTTCCACAGAAACTCCATCTTAATACGCCACCTGAAGACACTATTTTTCCCCCTCAAAATCATAAAAGTTTAGCACACTGTAGACTATCTCCTTAATTTACACACTGAACTAAACTCAGATTTGTGAGGATCATCTGGAAGGCACTCAGGAGGTAATACAAAGAAATGTCCTTCTGGCCTAGTCATTTTGCAGTATGAGATCTTTCATTCCTATAACACTGCTCTTTGCAGACAAAGATATAAAACAATACTCTTGGTATTCAGGAGGGTATATTGAAATGCAAAAAATCCTCTCTTGGTTATTAGATCTTGCACACTACAAGTACAGTAGTCACAGTATCTGTGAAGATCTAAGTGACCACATTGCACTTCACTTGTACAGCTGAATAAAAAATAGACATAAAAAGTTTTAAAAATTAAAGTCACAAAGTTCACCAAGGATTGCTTTATTGTATCATTGAACTTCCTGGCCAGTTTCCACAACTTAGACTTTGGGGTCAAATCTGAACAGTTAAAGCACAAAGAGAAAGGGGCAGTCTTGACACCTCACAGAAGAAAAAGCTGATACAGCAATGAGTACAAATATAGCAAGATTCAAAAATGACCTTCAGAGAAAGTGTCACAAAATAAACGTATAGATTATGAAATTGTGAAATCCCAGAAAAAACACCAGTTCCTTTAAATTTCTCTCAGAACTGAATTCCCATAGATATTCTTGGGGTTGTTTTTTATTTGTTTGTTTTCTTGGTTTTTTCCTTAATTTCTGAGGTACTGAGGAAATAGTATTTCCATTCCTGCCCATCCCAGCAAGCGGCAGGTGCTGAGAAGGTCTGAAAAACAAAAGCCACCTGATGTCAAGAGGGAAATACACATATTGAAGCAAGCAGAATATGCCGTGTCAGGAAACTGCTGATTTATAATAAAATAGTAATACAATTACATAACATCGCACTAAAACGTTGAAATGTTTTTTTCTTTTCATGTCTTTTCATTGAAATGCTTTAACAGCGACTTTATAAAAATTTATACTTTAAGATATCATTCTCAATTCTATGATAAACCACTGTTTATTATAGTAGATGTGGCACAGGTCTATATAGTCAGACAATTACTCCTGATATAAAACCAATCCAACAGGCTTTACAGAATGTTCATGGTCTTTGCAGATATTGTAAACTACATGATTCCCAGAATTCCCAGAATCTTTGCTATGCATTCAGTACCATTACGTGAACCAAATATTGTCCTCTTAAACTACCAGAATCCAATCTAAATTAAGAAGGTTTTAATACAGTGTTTTCTCTTCTTGTGTTGTAAATTAGTCAATGAACTGTCTTCAACTCATTCTGTTGTATAAATTACTAGAAAAATGATATTATTTTTCTGTGAAAGCAGGGCATGTGCACAAGATCACAATGTCCTCAATAAAAGCTACAAGGGATCTCTTTAGTCTGTTTCATCCTTTACTTCTCAAAACAAGCAGGTAACACTGCAAGAAGAGTATGTGAAGTAGCCTTGCAGCTCACCAGTGCTGCTTCTGGACTTATAGTAGGTGATGAGTTTTTATTTCAATGATGCTCCAAGGACTGGTGAGACAACAACCAAGGAACCTCATATCTATGCAGAGAATAGTTTTTACAGTGAGCCAATCTGTCAAGAAACATTTTCCCTGTTGCTCTCTGCCCATTTTATATTCTATTACTTTCCCCAATCTCAACAATATGAGGGGAAAAATCTGTTTAGGAATGGGCAAGAAATTGTTAAACTATGGACTCCATTTTTTGTTGTTGAATGTCATTACATCAGGTTTCTTTTAGTTCATAAATATGTTTATATCTTTGTGCAGTTCTTTTTTCCAAAAGTAGTATTCGTAGCCCCTAAAATAATCTACTCAGCTCTTAAAACTCAGGACCTGCTTTTGGTAGTCACATTGGAAAACTGCTGATAGACAACCAGCCTTAATTGGAATGCTTTGGAACAGGCTCAGTAAAAGAGAAAATCTAAAAGTTTGTGTTAACTTTACTTGGGAAGACAGTCAGAATCACAAGGATAGGGCCAGTGTGTCGTCAAACTTTTGTGCTCAATTTCTGTACATTAAAAATACTTCCTGAAGATCATTGGTATTTTGCATGAAGATTACTGGCTTTATTATATTTATTTATGTGTATATGTATGTATTTCTTTATTTATTATTTAAATAAAAGCAACAGAAGACATTTTTCCTGCTGTCCTAGTTCTGGACAACTTTTCTTGCAGTTTGTGTAAACATATTCACATTCTAGTGTGGTTAGCATTATTCTACGAATTAAGTCTTTTACTTGTGGTCTTTTGTCTGTAAAATGTGATTAATTTTAAATTAAAGCATGACCCAAACAACACTTGAAACTAAACTGAAATGTGTTATAAAATATGTATATTGATTTTAGCCAAATGCAATCTTTTTTGATAAAAATACTCTTTGATCCATAGTCAGTGCACCAAAAACTAGCTCTCCTGACTTTGATCATACAAAGACATAGTGAAGATGTCAGACATGAAATAAATAAGTGAGAAGTGTGGAAAAATGAATGAGGTGACATAGCACTGGTTGAGCTTTGTTGTCCCTGCTGTACACTACTAGAACAAGCACTTCTTGCTAATACGATGGAACAGCTCAACAATTTTCAGGCACAAAGACTACTTGAGGGAAAATTCAATAAGTAAGTTAAGAATACCAAACTGTAATCAGACCTTGGGGAAGAAGCAGTATTGAAACACAACTTTTTTTGACAGTTTTGAGTGTAGCTCTGGTGGTCTGTTTCAAAAACTGTCAAAATGATGATAAGTGGTCTTGGGACTCTAGTTTTGATTCTTTCACCAAATAATCTGGCTGCCTTCTTGGTATTAGTGCCATTAGCAATTTAAGAAGTCTGATTTTTGAAGGAGAAAAGATGCTAAAATAGAAAAATTACTATGCTGAATGTAGAGTAATTACTTTTCATGACATCCTCATCGAAATCAATAGGGATTGACTAATTAAGACATCTAAGCTGAAATCAATAGGATCTGACAGTTAACACATGCCTGTAGCAGTAAGCCAGCATCAACAATTTTGCATCTATACTGATGTTAAAATTAACCAATCCTGTTTCCTTTGCTATTCAGTACTTAAAGTTTTCCTGAACAGCAAAGCCGTTCCATACATAATATACTCCCCACATTCCAAACTAAAAGCTGATGTTACTGATACACCTATATACCTTCTGCTGTGTGGTGCATATTTGCAGCTTGTTACAAAAGAGCCTTGATTGACCTGATGTTTGGGTTCTCAATCCTAAAATGCCAGTGGACTATAACAAGATAATTAAAATGAATGTCATGGCCAGGAGCATCAAATACAGAGCCAGTAATCCAGAACAGGACAAAAACTCTGCAACCAACACTGGCTTTTTTTTTTTATTCTTTCACCACTGAATCTTTAATGGGAAGGTCTTTGGGTGGATAGTTTCCTTCCAGTTTTTCCTCTGAGGGTTTACCCTGCCTTCCCTCAAGTTTTCAATTTTCCCTCAGTAGATTTCTGATGATCTATACAAAGTCTGTGCTATATTGCCCCTGAACCTATCCTCAGTGCACAGTAGAACAGGTTCACAGAAATCATGGCACCTCGAGGCTTTCTGGAGTGGGAAAGGAGAGAGGGACGACAAATGAATCAAAATACACTGTGTGCCATCCAGTAGACTTGCAGCCGGAGGTTTGTTTTTTCTGCTGGTTGGATTTTAAGTCTTGCTGAAATTTCTGTTCCTTCTGAATTTCTAGGCAGACATGATGGTCAACGTTTATTCCCTGTTTAGTCTGCAGTTTGATATTGTGACTGTTCCTCAAATCATGCTGATGAGCATGATAGCCTTCATTAAAACAAGCACAATCCATTGACATTATGCACAAAAGACCTTGAAGACAGATCAGGAAATTCAAGGAGAGCAGAGAACATCAGAAATATCTTCTGAATTATCCTATTGTCTCTAGAATTCACTTCCATTAATTTCCTGGTATTTTCCCTTCCAGTCGTTGCTGGGTTTTTGCACAGTTTATTCTCCTATTTAATTCAGGGCCAAATTAATATTATTGGTTTTAATATAGTTGTGCATAGGCAGAGTAGAACCATGTCTTCCAACCACTAATGGTCACAGTAAACAACTATCTGAAGACATATTAGAAGCTCGCTATGGACCATATGTATGTTTTCTCTTTCTCTCAACTACAGGCACATTTATTTGGAGATGGAGTACAAATTTAAGAATGCCTTCATGTGGCCTATGTACTTCAATTCATGAATTTTAAAGCTAATATTCAGATATTTTTAAGAACCCAAAGTAACAGTATATCGTGTCCCAACTGCAAAATAAAAAACAATCCAAAATATATTGTAAGTTGCAATCTTTCATATCAAATTCTCTCTTCATAATTTCTGAGCCAAAGTACTTCCATAATTTCTTGTCCTTCGAAGGATTTTGCAGATGCTTGGATATCAACAAAAAAGGGATTATATGATTCATGTTGGAAAAGAACTGAAGTCCACATTCCCTAAGCAAGCAGTAAATCTTCATATTGGACATATTAAAAATTTACTTTAGGCACCATTTGCCTTCCAAGAAATTTCTTAGTATCTGCATGTAGTATTTGATTTGAGAAGAATTAAGCGGTTTAAATTTGAGATGTGCTGACTACTTTATCCTGAACTGGGCTGGCAAGAACATCCTTGACACAGTGGCTGTTTATCTTATTTATGTAATGTCTGCCACAGCTTTGTTCAAGTCACTAGAGTTTTTCTATTGGATCAGGGCCCAGGGAATTTAATCACCTCTGCTGATCTTACTTAAAGCAACACGGCTTAGAAGCAGAAGATGGCATTCAGGCTGAAAGTTCCAGCCCTCTTGGGAAACCACACTTAACCTGATTCAATGTCCTCTGAAATGTTATTCTCTGCAAATGTTACTTCTCTGCAAGTGCCACCATGAAACCAAAAAGCTTTACTATGTTCTTCAGCAAATGTCAGCATTTTTTTCAAAACTGTGGCTACAAAAGAGACAAAATTACCTAACAAATATGAAAACATGGTAAAATACCAAAACTTTGATGTGGCAGGAGCCAAATTGCATTGTGGCTAATGACAAGAAGTACCATCGTATGCTCTCCGTGTTAGCAAAAGAATGTTTTATATACAGACTATGAATTTAGGAGCAATGGATTTACGTTCTCCACTTTTTCACCATGTATCTGTTGGTAAATGTTTCGGCCCCGCCTCAAAACAGGCTTTAGATGGCTTTTAGGTACTATCTTCTGTATCACAGTCGACAGCCCTGTAGGAGGATACAGACAGACGGACACTTGCCCCAAAGAGACACATTGCTTAGAATTGGGCTTAATGAAGCACGTATCTAAAACACAGATCTCTTTTTTTTTGACTTGTGTCAACACAAGACTGAGTAAGTGCTAATATCACTTTCCTTGGGGTGGGAAAAACTGGATTCAGATCCCTGTTCTGCCTTCGTCATGGCACTGATCTAACACAAGTACATCTACGTGACAGATGAATAGAAGAAAGAGACAATCCCTTTTTCCTTACTAAATAATTTATAATGCACAGGGTAACACCAATAAGATAAATTTGCACTTCAAGTGTTTTGCAGTTAAGGTATACACATGAAAACTGGCAGAGTTATGAGGAAAATTCTTGGTCTAGTTCTAGCAGCAGCAGAACTTGAATGCAGGCCTACCTCTGTGTGAATGCTTTAGACTTCAATTTACTCTATACTCTTTCTGTCATTTTCTTTGCAAAAGGACAACCTGAGTTTAGGTTCATGAGACTCATGGAGGGTTAATGTCTGCTATGTTTTGATTATTATCATTAAATATAATGATTTGATTATGTGATGTCTTAAATTTTGCAATACCATATGTTGTTACTTTTAACGGGCCAAACATTTAAGTTTCTCTCTGTCTCTTTTCACTTGTCCATAAAGAATGGTATACTGGTACTTCTCACATTCTACGAGTGTAATCATAAAATTGCAGGTAATGGGACCATGTAAAATCTGTGCATGGATATCTCATAACACAATAGCTCATGAAGGTAGTGAGCCGATGATTTACAATGGCTGAAAAGATAACCTAATTAAAAAGAAACACCTCTGGGTTACAGACTCCACTAGGTGGTTCTTTTTTGGGGTTCCAGGTGTTCAATGTAAGAAGATCCATAGCAGAGATACTTCCATGTGAGAAGTGGGAAAAGATTTCTATAACAATTAAGCATGTGGGCTTTGCAATGAAAAGCTATTGCCAATCTCTTCTTCCATCTCTGTGATACCAAGGAAGAAGCTTCATATTTTGAATGTAGCATAAATACTATAAATAAGGTAAAAAAATTTATATCTGCATCCCATAAAGTATTTTCATCAATTCAGTCAAATAAGAGTCTATAAGCAAAGCATTATATAGATTAAATAACAAGGTTCAGATACGCTGGTTTAAGCCTGCAGAGCTCTGTGATACTTCTCAGGAGAATACCTTCCATTTTAAATGTATTATATTCATTATTCCTTTCCTCCCCCTCCTTTCTTCTTACATTTTAATTCATTTTGCAGCTTTCTCTTCATCACATGGGCTTTTATTTTCAAAATAAGCCATTTGTGCAGTATCTTTTCCAATGCCTTTGGAAAATTTAAATATATAATGCAGCTACATTCCCTTTATCTGTCATGCTAGCAATATCTTCAAAAAGTCTTGTGTATTTGTAAATCAAGTGCAGTTCTCCTAGCATTCTTACTGCATCTTGTTAACTAATCCCCTTGTCACCACCTTACTTTCACTTTCTTCTGTCACAAATTAATCCATCAACAATCATGTAATTCGAATGATCTGGTTTCCTTCTTTTTCCGTGAAGTGACATTAACTCGCATTTGAGTTGTAAGAAGGGTGCATAGTTTTCACTGAACAAAACATAATCAAATCTTACTACTTTTAAATGCTACTTGAGGGCTTTGCTTGCTACCGTGCAATGCTGTCAAGGATATTTAAGAACCTAGACAGAGGAAAAATGCAGATTGGCTAAGATGTGGGATCCAGACCTTGATGGAGCCAGTGTGAAGCTTCCCACTGACTTTACTGCCAAGGCAGTGACACATCCTGCTTTGCTGGGTGCAAGAGACTTCCTTTTCTAGTATTCTGGGGAAGTGAAAGTAGAGCTCCCTGACTGTCATGTTAAACTGGGGAGGGAGAAATAAAATATGGTATTATCCCATATAAAAACAAACAAAAAACCAACCAACCAACCAAACACAAAACATCAGAAATAAAACTTTCCCGACACAACAGAACTGAGCATGTATTGCTGATGAAAATAATACATGAAGGATTGGGGAGTCACCAGTAGTTAGACTTTTAGGTTTTCTGGACTGCTACAAACTGTAATATGCTACTAGCAGGCAGAAACAATGGAAGTAGAAACTAAAGCCATGAGCAGCTGCTGCCGCCTTGTTTCAAATAGGAAACAAAGGACTGTGAAAGCAATAACCAAAAGTATAGTTTTAACAGGTAATCCCATTTTCCAGCAGACTAGAACCACTTGACTTTTGTCCTTGCTTTTTACAGTGTGTCCCAAATAAACAAAGGTCTCATGCAACACACACCTTGCTAAGGGCTCTTGCAGATAGCGATTTGTTCCCAGTTGTATTGAACTTCCTTTAGCTGTATACTCCAGTGCAAAATAATTGTAAATATTTTCAAACTCAACTTGATGGCACTTATACACCTCTTGCTTTTTATAATGAAGAATGTGCGACAATATGATGTGAAAGACAACTGAGAATTAGCCCAAAATAGCAGTTTAATAACTTTTTCCCAACTGACCTACCTGCAACTGCCAAACAACCTCTACAACCTTTAATTTCTTTAATGTCTTTCGTTACTGCGGGGTTCTGGTGGTGGTAAGCCGTAGCCTTCCAAAAGCGTGTCCAGCTGGGAGCCACTCGGCAGTGCCACTACACACACACACGCATACACGAACCAGAGAGCTTCTTCAGTAAGTCAGTGGCAAAGAGTCCACGGGAGAAGTTTATTCAGGCCACATGCGTGAACTACATCCACCCACAGCAACAAAGGAGAGGAAGAAGAAAAAGAATAAAAGGGAAAGAGTCCAGGCTTTTATATGGGGTGGGTGGGGGCGGAGAGAGAGCATCAGGGACCAATAATCTGAGGGCATGGTGTCACTACACAGGCGGGACTGGGGTATGGGAGCCAATGGGGAAACTCTGAGGGAGCGGCGAGGGAGCGAGGACCAATGGGGGGAACAGGGAAATGGCAGAACCTTCTAGATAAGGTAGAAAGGGGCGGGGAGGCCAACGGGCCAACCAGGGAAGCAGAACTGGGGGACATTTACATACTGGAACAAAGCATCCTGGCAGAGGCCTTTTCTGTCACCATAACCTCAGAGTGCCTCTTAAGACTCTTCCCTCCATGGGACGGTCATAGTCAGGTGGTCAACAGGCTGATGAGTTTCTGCAGCCTTTCATCTTTTCAAAGTTTTTGAAATTAGAAACTTAGCATAGTTTCACATAAAAATTATATCTTAGAGCTCTGTGGAGGACTTAACTACACCATTTGGAAAGGAGGAGATTTATTTATAGTAAGGAAAAAGTTACTATCATGATCTCACATGAGATTGGTGAACGTCATTCAGTATGGCATCTTGTATCACCTTTTACAAAGTAACATGGAAGGCTTGTTAGTGTGAAAATTTTATACATTATAGGCTTTTTTAAAATGCATGCACTTCCCTCCACCACAGGTATGACCAATTTAAAAGTTTAAAAAGATAAATATTTTTACTTTTATTCTTTTAATCTACAGTGAGGAGACTGATTTATGAACAGTTCCTCACTGAGGCCAAAATTCTGCTATTATCAAGATCTATTTGTTTCTCAATCTCTTAAAAGTTAAAATTTATGGGGCTTTTTTTTTTTTAATGTGTGTTTTAGCTAACTTTTGGAAATATCTGGAAAAAATTATTTCATAACCTAAATAATTTCATTTTAGGAAGAATCAACACTTGGGTAAATTCAGACAGCAAAATAGATCCGTCAGGAAGTTATCAAGGTCTGAATTTGATATGATGAACATGAAAAGGGTTGCTATTGATGCTGTATTGTAATGGAGTCTGTACCAACAGCCTTCCATGCTGAGAAGGAAGACTCATGTTTTATACATCTGATTCATACGATGGCAAGAAAGAGACACTCTTGAAGACAGAGATGTTTCGCAGTAGTGCAGTTGAGCAAGGGAGATGCAAAGAAATTTCTCTGAGAGAAAAGAGCAGTGTCTGGAGTGAAGAGTTGAAAAATGTAGAGGAAGTGATTTTTCTAGCTGGGACTCTCAGGTAGAGACCATGTGGTGTGTGGGATTTTGTTAAAGGTCACAGCTAACAGTGGGCTTCAGTGGAGAAGCCAAACAGTGGGGTCACCCTGGGAAGGGTGGGGACACCCAGCCGTGGACAAACATCGTGTGAATCCTAACAGCTCGCAGGGGCAGCCCTCCAGCCCCCCAGAACCAAGAGGCATTGTGCCTCCTTGTCTGGCAAGCACTGTTTTGAGCTATTTTGTATTTTATGGCAGAAAACCCTTCTATAATCGTCCCATGTGGGGACAGGGACTGGGCTTTCCTCGAGAGAGAGGGCTTGAATACTGCCCACTCTTAAGAAGGCTCATGCAGTGTTCCTCCCTGCCCCTGAGTCCCCAGGGGACCATATGCAAATTACGCTCTCTGTAGGTCTCAGTTTTCCTATCTGCAGACAGAGAACATTTAGTCCATGCGATATCCATAGCCCTTGAAGACATCTGAAAATAAGCAATAGTTAAGTGCAGATGTCTACTAAATATTAGTGCTGTTAGAAGCAGGTTATAGAAGCTGTGTGGACCAGCTGCAGAAATGGGTTTGGGCACAGACGGGAATTTGCAGATGCAAAATGGGCACACAGAGCAGTTGCACACTGTGGGACCCAACTGTTCATTATTACTTTTCATGTTATTTTTCTGGTTTATAGCTTTGTTTTTTATTTCAAGCACTAGCCATTGGATGTAAAGGCAATTATTGCCTGCGCATAAAAGTTATGTTTTTTCATTTACATCTCTTTTATTATGGCAATTGAATTCTCATCACTGACCCATATTTATCCTTATCCCTATAGGATATAAACTTTTTCAGTTCTTCTCTCCATTGCTGTACTGTATTGATCAAGCAATTTGCAACCTGTCCTTCCTTTAATGTCATTTCCAAATATCCATCTGTCCAGGCCCCTGTCTCTCCCAGGTAAATAGTTGGTGGCTGCAATCTTCTCCAGTATAGCACGGCACTATTTCTTTATTTAAATGCCACATTATATACATAAATGGATGCATGGTGTGTAGAAATTAATGAAGAATGTCCCTGCAGGTGTCAAGCAAACCTGATCGATAAACGCAAGTGAGATAGAAGGGTGGCTTAAAAATAGACAAATAAAAAAATAAAAATTATATAAAAAATAACAATGATAAACAGAAAGTTATAGAGGAAAGTCCTAATAATTGCCTTCTTCAGCTGGCAGAATAATAACAAAAAAGCCCAAGGAAAGAGAATAATCTGCCCCTTTGTAGGATAACACACATTTATTCATTTTCTCCTGAAAAAGCTTGAATGGTCAAATTTGGATCACTTTTTTATTGATGTAACACAAGCACTTTCAGAAAAATTATTTTCAGCTTGTGGAAATGATATAAAACCAGATCTGTAAAGCAGTGGAGTTGCTTTCACTTTCATTTTAACACTGCTGTTCTCTCAAGAAATTTACTCCATCATATACAAGCTGGATCCTAAGACCAAAATCTTCTGAAAGGGCTCTGCTGTTATGGAGGAAGAATTTTTATGTGACAGGAAGACAGTTTTACAATTTTTGTGCGAAGTGAAGAATTTTAGTTTGCAATGTAGAGTGTACCAGCCCACAAAGAAAAAATGGCTCCTTAGTCCTTTAAAAAGGATATAGATTTTTGTGAAAACTTTTCTAAAGAAAGGAAACAAATCAAGGCTTGTAAGAGCTTTTTCAACTTTCAGTTTGCTAATACATATATATATTTGTAAGTACTTTTGTATATCATTATACAATTATATAAATATTTTATATTTTGTTATTCTTATGTTTTGCAGGCCTCCTGCTTTAGCTGCCAAATCAGTGTCTGAAGTCTTCTTGCTATGTTTTTCAGCTTTCCATAGGTCTCTGTGTTCCTAAAGTTGGGATGGACCACAAAGGACTGCTCACAGAGGCTTAATTGCAGGATTGGGACCTTGATGTATAGTAAATGTGAGCCTGCAAAACTCCAGTGTGTTTCCTAGCATTGAATTAGAAGATTCTGCATGAAACATTAAAATAGCTTTTTTTCCTATCCTTTTCACACAAATTTGTACCTAGTACCTCTCTGAGTTTGCACAGGAGCCAGAGTGCTGAAAATAGATGAGGAGTAGCTATGTGCTCCCACCTGACGTTGGTTCAGATCACTGGAAGGATGTTCGTATAAACAAAGAGCTGCAGGCCATGTCAGAGCCCCTTTCCTCTGCTTAATCCACAGCTCAGTTAAGAAATAACACATTTTTCTTCATTCAGGACACCTTTTATCTTTTTTCTGTCTCATGTGTCTGTGGGGTGTTTTTTTTCTCCTCTTTGCTATCGAACTGCTGCTGAATGTTGATGAGAGAGTACTTAGGCCAGTCCTAGAATGATTTTGTGTTATTGTGGTTTGGTTTTTTTCCTTCAGGTCTGGCAATACCCGATTCCTGCATTTAAGAACACCATGTGGCTTTTATTGTCTTAATACTGGATGTTGTCCTATGATGACACCTTTCCTCACTTCTCCTGAGCAAAGGAGATGCTTTAGAAGACAAGGCAGAAAGAAATGTTTGTCAGTGAATCTTGCAAAAGAACAAAGCTATTCTGTTTTCTCTGCCTTATGAGAAAAAATCACAGGATGGAGTCATATTGGAGAGGAGAGAAAACAAAAGTTCAGTGCTGGTGTTCTGGGTCAGTAGGTTCCAAATGTACACTTACTTTTACATCTGTTACTCTGATTTATAGACAAGGTGGAGGTTAACTGTTTTCTGTTTTCTCTTTGATACAACTTCCTCTGACCTCAACGCATATGCTTTCTTGATAGTATTTAAAAAGAACCCTTGGGTTAGTTTTTTCGGGGCCAGAGATTTTGCCTAAACCTGGGGAAAAGCCCCATTTTAAAACTGTATCTTCTATGCTTGTTAAAAATCCCAGCAGCCATTTCCATTCAGTTCTGCTTTCTAGGATCTAGCTGTATTTTTAGCTGCAGTGGTTAAGAAAAAAATACCTGCCCCAAACTCTTGTTCCCACTGTAGTTGTGACTGCTAGGGGTGCTTGACAGTTGATGCTTTTCTGTGCTGGTTTGTGCTAGAGAGGTGAAAATATTAAAGCCAGCTCTGCAGAATGGGAGCAGCTGAGGTGTAGCTTGATAGAAAAATGCCAAGAGAAAATTTGCCAAGACCAAGGGAACTACAGGGAGTCTTGTACCAGGTGGGGTGAGATTTAGCTAACGCAGGGGCAGGTACAAGACCCTGCACTGATGCTCTTCTGCCACAGGTAGGGAAGGCATAGGAGAAATAGTTGCCTTTCTCTGTATCATCTGAACAGTCCTGACAGGCTTACACCAAAAGGAAACCTTTTCATAAAGGTGTCGAAAAAAATGGTTTATAGGAGCGACCAAAGCTGTGAGGAAGTGTGCTGGTACCAGTCAGCAGGGGAAAACATTTGCCCAAGAGTTTTGTTGTAGGGCAGATTCCCTGATATAGCTTAATCGGTAGAACAAAAAATCTATTGTGGACTGCTTATGTGCACCCTTAATAGGATGTATGCAAATCCTCTGGGCTTAATGGCACTATTCATGTATGCAAAGGTGGACATTGTGCTTTAGGCCTCCCACCCAAGCCATTTTGTTGTTAGTTCAACAAGAAACCAAAGCATTTCCTCCAGGTCTTACCTTGGCTACAGTTGCAAAAGTACTGGTAGGAAAAATCTGAAACGTAAAAATAATACTGAATATTTATAATTAAAAAGATTCAGGCTTTGTTGCCAAACATATTAATAGAAAACAATAATTTCCATGGAATTTTATTTTGGTGACTTTTTGAGAAGCTCAAACCTTAAAAAACCTGCAGTAACTGTGAACAGCTAAAGCTTGCTGCAATTTGAGATTTGCATGGCCTTTGAAAAACAAGCCATGCTCAAAATCAGGAGACCACTTATAGGTTGCAAAGACTTTCAGTGGAGTTCAGTCCTTTGAGGTAATGCATTTCAAAAATCATGCCTTATTAGAGCAATGGTGGCTTGAAGAATACAGTTCACACAGTAAAATATCAGAATCTTCTGTATTGCAAAGTAGGCAGCAACAGACATTTCTCAGTAGAAGTGTGTAAAACTGCAGTGATCTGTCTTGTAATGGATATATTTCTATGAGGTAATTCTACCATCTTGCAATTACATGCCTGAAGACATTAATAGCATAAAGCGTATTTTAAAAGTAATTGGTAAACCTATTAATTTCCACATCTCCATGTTTTTGTCATTTACCATGAAATACTTAACTGTCTTTTGCATTGTTTCAAAAGACGTGTCCATAGTTAAATAGAAACCTCCTTTCATTGCCCATGCTGCATGTTTCATTTTATCTGTATGAGAAATGTGAAACTAGGGAATTAATAATTATTTCACTTGGAAAGGTATGAAGCAAATTCCATTGCCTTTGTCTGATTAGAATCTTCCCTGCTGGTTTAATTAAAAATGGCCATGTGACAAGCAAAGAAAGCATCTCTCCTTTGGGCTGAAGGGGGGAGGAGGGAATGGTATTGTATTTTCCGGTAAACAGTGAATCCTGAAGCTCCAGAGTTGTAAAATTTAAATGCTTAATGCAAATGAAAAATGCAGACTCAGGTCAGCTATAGACAAATGTCACTAGACTGGATGGAAAATGCACTGCAGGCAGAAAAGATGACATTTATCAGTCATCCATACATCAGTAACTAAAACAATTTTAGGGTTGTCTAGACAGGCATCTATTATTCCTTAAATTTAAAAGCTTTAGTAGAAAGACAACAGCAGATGCTCTATTTATATTTAGGTGGTTTTTTGGTTTTTTTTTTTGTTTTGGTTTTTTTTCTTCTAGCTGAAACAAGATAGGAAAAGGAAAAATCATAGTTTTCAAAATGAAAAGTACAAATTTGCTTTTCTTTCTCTTTGCCTTTTTTTTTTTAATCTTTTTTTGCTCTCTGGGTAAAGGAGATTTTCTTGGCACATTCTGAAGGCAATTTAAGTGAATTATCAGAGTGTGCATGCAATGCTGGCTGTAATTATTACAGTACAGCCCTGTAATATTGAGCTTAATTACTGTGTACAGTGTTTGGCCTTTATGTTTTCTGCTTAATTTACCCTGTATAGTTAACATGAATTTAGTGAAATCATTATGCACCTTTTGGGTTTCTTCTTCAGAAAAAAATATTTATATTTTCAGGAGAAAAAAACTAGAATAGATGCAAATATTGAAGTAAATCATTCTGGTAGATGAATCCCTTCCCTCGGTTGCTTATGTAGAGCCACAGTTCTGCAAATATATATTGATATGCTGAATTAAGATCTGTGAACTGTCCCATTAGCTGCCACAGGAAAACTTGCAAGCTTCAATTTCAACTGAATATTTTCACTACTGCTTTTTTCTTTTCATTTTACTCCATATGGTAACAAGCATTTTTGTAAGAATGTGCACAAAATTGCAATTATTCTCTCTACCATGCAGAGAGCATACTACAGTTTTTGGAATGAATTAAATTATTTGTGTGGTGAAATTTTTTATACTGCTGCTTTAAGGTTAATCTTTGGATATGCTATAATTAAGCAGAAACAGTATAGCCCGGCCCATCTGCAGATTGTTCTCCATTAATACCTCTTCTGTTTTCAGATCTTGCTTTTCTTTCACCTCCTCTAGTAGGAGGAAACAGTGTCAGGCTGCCTCTCTGGCAGCAGGGCTGGAGTGCTCACTAGTCAAACCCTGGACCTTAGTGCCAATGGTTTAGAGCCCTTCAAATCTAAGGTGAGTTTTAGCTGTCCCATGCAGAGCAGGGAAACTGAGTAGTGGAGCAACTTGGTAAAAACACAGAAGCAAATGATGCTACTTGCACAGTGGGCCTCAGACTGTGCTGACTTTTGGAAAAGATCGATGCTTTTAATGGGCCACAATGAAACACACTGCTTGTAAAGAAGCTGCAAGAAAATGCTTAAAAAGTGAATAAAATAAAACTCAAGGGTTTCAGCTTTGAACATGACATCATATTTGCTACCTCTCAGGAAATGTGTGACACCTATACACACTGAAAGGGCTGGGGGCTTGGTTTGGTTTTGTTTTTTCCTGCCTACAGCTCTTCCAAAGTGCTTACCTTCTGCGTCTGCTGGGAAGAAGTGAAGCATTTGTATTACACCACGATTGTCATGTTTTGTCAACTTGGGAATGTCAGGCAAAGGTAAAGAAACTGAGGCACAGAGGGATTTTGATAACCATCCCCTGGAATCACTCATGTCTGGCTGCATGAACAATACCAACATGCGAATATCTGTAAAGAATTTTGAAGCAATTAAATATATTACTGAAGCACAAATGAATACTGAAATAAAGTGTGGACACAATAAGTTCCCATGCCTTTAAACTGGAAGAGGTCATAGCACCTCATCACTTCATCAATGTGTTTCAGTATCTAAAGGGTGGGTGTAAAAAGGATGGATCCAGACTCTTCTCAGTGGTGCTGAGCAATAGGACAAGAGGCAATGGGCAGAAACTGATGCACAGCAAGTTCCACCTGATTATGAGAAAGAACTTCTTTACTGTGCAGGTGACCAAGCATTGGAACAGGTTGCCCAGAGAGGCTGTAGAGTGTCTCTCACTGGAGATACTCAAGAATCACCTGGATACCAATCCTGTGCTGTGTGCTCTAGGATGACCCCGCTTCAAGCAGGGAGGTTGGACCAGATGAACAGCTGTGTTCTCTTTCAACCTTACCCATTCTGTCATTCTGTGAAAATTCTGAATGTATATGAAAATTCAGACTCCTTTTGATTATAAACATATATGATTTTGGCAGCTTTATCTCTTGTTTAGATGGATGATCCTGCCAGTGTTAGAGGGTGCTGTTCTCTGAGAGAGCTGCCTCACCTTAGGAACAAACAGAAACAACCAAGATCTCAGCTTTGATCCCGAGAACAGAGCATGTGTTCTGGTTGAAAAGGGCCGCTCCACGGCTCGCTCCCGCTGGGAGCAGCGGGAGGCTGCGGCGGGGTCGGTGCTGCCGCGGCCGGGCCGCCCCCGCTGCCCCCGGGCCGCGCTCCCCGGGGCCGCTGCGCTTCCCGGCGCTCCCCACTAGGTGGGGCTGCAGCAATAGGTTTCCCGTCCGTATGCTAAGGAGGCGTCAGCTCCGAGCCGCGCTGAAGGGCGATGTTCGGCTTAACAATTCAAATGTATTCCTGCTAATTTGTGTTTGATAAAGGTTCAGGAGTCTTTTGTTGTGTGTCTAGTTAGCCCGCGTGTTACACTGAGAGCGTTTGCAAATCTTCTGTTTGATTGTGAGCCTTACTGTGAATTTTTATGTGGCTGTGTACCTGTGCGTATTTGTTTATACATGTGCGTGTGTGTGTGTGTGTGTGTGTCTGCATTTGCAGGGTGGGTATAAAAAAGGCTGGAAGGAAAATCTGTGTCTTCACCGTTGCTGTTCTCATGAATGAAGTAGCAAAGCACAGAGCGATGACTAGTCTGTACACAATGCAAATACATTATTCAGAGCCAGGTGGGGATTAAAGATTTGACTGTCTTCTATGTACAGATCAGTGGGTCTAGTGCTCAGTACCCAAAATTGAGACAGGACAGTGCTTAGCGTTCAAAAACCCTGTTTTTTCTCTGTGTGTTCCTCTTGGACAGTTTATTAAAGCGGGAGCTCAACACCTTCATGCCAGTCTTTATCATCCAGTTATCACATCTGCTTTTTAAAGGATCCAGACCCCCTATGGTGGATATCTCTAAACACTGAAAGGCTGAAAAAAATAAGGAAAATTCAGGTGTGGTAGATGTACAAGTGTGTTGTGCTTAGGGTTGACAGCAGATTCAGGGCTACTGTTATTTGAATGGAACTGCCTGTAATTTGTTACTCAGGTTCATGACAATACATCTCCTTTTAGATCTTGGCCATTTGAGGAGGGCAGGATACTTGAACTGGTCAAGCATGTCCTTTGCCTTCCCTCTTTGGCAAAGGGTTTGCAAAATTTTAATTCAGATGCAAGACCTGCTGATACTATCTAAACATTTGGTACCTCTGGCTTGCTTGGCTGCAGTGAGCACCTGTAGGTATCTCAGGGTTCAGCAAATAGTATTTACAGAATCACAGAATCACAGAATGTGTTTAAGATTGGAAGGGACAACAGTGGGTTATCTGGTCCAATCTCCCTGCTCAAGCAGGGTCATCCTAATGCACACTGCACAGGGTTGTGTCCAGACAGTTCTTGAATAACTCCAGTGAGGAAGGCTCCACAACCTCTGTGGGCAACCTCTGTTCCATTGCACAGTCACCCACACAATAAGGAAGTTCTGCGTCACATTCATGTGAAACTTCCTTTGCATCAGTTTCTGCCCATTACCTCTTGTCCTCCATGCTCTTGACACCCTCCCCTCAGATATATATACATTGATGAGGTCTGCTCTCAGTTGTTTATTCTCAAGCCTGAACAATTCTCATCTTTGTAACCCTCTGTTGGACTCACTCAGGAAGCTCCATGTCTCCCTTGTACTGAGGACCCTGAACTGGACACAGCACTCCAGATGTGACCTCACCAGGTCTCAGTAAAGGGGCACGATTGCCTAACTCGACCTGCTGACAGTGCTGTTCCTAATGCACCTGAGGTTATCCCTGGCCCCCTTTGCCACAAGAGCATATTGCTGGATCATGGACAGCTCTGTTGAAGTTTAGAATGTGCACGATCAGTGGAAGCAGTGTTGATAGTCATTCTTCAGAATTTGCACTGCCTTCCTTTTTGCTGTGAGATGTACTTCTGACTAATGAAGTCCTCTTTAGTTTAGACCCTGTGCAAACTTGTTCATCCCTCTTTTGATGCTGGATCTAGCATGAGACTATTATCTGACATCCCCAAAATGAGTCTGGGTGATTTTTGAGATGTCGCTGGAGAAAGTATTTAAATCTCGTGACCCGTTTTAAGAATCCTGGTCAGGTATCAGAGGTTCTTCTATACAGGACATTGTCTCTTCTTTACGGTGTAACATAAGGACCAAGGGGTGAGAAGCCAGCAGCACCTTTTATGTGATAGCAATGACAAGGTGCGAGCATGGTGAGGGGGTATGGGTGGGTGTCCCTAGACTGCAGTGCAGCATGGTCTCAGTCTGAGGTAGTTAGTCTGATTTCCATTGCTAAGTTGTTTTGGTTACTTTAGACTTTGCTATGTCTTACGAATGCAGAGGTAGGGAGGGACACTGGGATAAAATTATGTTTGGCTGATGAAGTGGCTGTCACCTCTTTACACAGGTGGATTTTATGATGAAATTAATGCACATCTTAATCAAATGTCTTCCTGCCTACATGTGATTGGTAAAACCTGAGATTATTTAGAAATACCTGTCAAAAGTATGTCCCTCTGAGGGATGTGCCATCCTTCCTGCATTGCTCAGCATTGCTCGAGCATGCAAGGGATTCTTTGTGTACTCTCTGAGTGGCAAACCTTGAACAGTGACTTCTTAATTCATAGGTCAGCATATAAACATACCTGAGCACCTTTAGCCTAGAAACACAGGGCTGTGTTCCTGCTCGGGTGTTTCTCTTTGGAATTTTTACTGTGACTGCATGTCTCCTTGTATGACAAAACAAGAGCTGGAATTTAACACCAATTTTTTGTGCTCAAAGAATGCAGAGTGATCCTTTCCAACCTCCATGTTTCTTTCTAGAATTTTTTTTTAAACTTCAGGCAAAGTTGCTGAACTGCTGTAGTCAGACTAACGTAGGAAGCACAGAAGGACTTCTGAAATGACATTCTATCAACCAGAGAGTGCCTGCCTCTCTTCTTTTCTTCTTTTACTTTAAACTATCCTGTAAGGTTAAGAAAAGGTAAGAGGGTTTTAGAGGCTTTTGCCTGGAGTATAATGGATGAAAGAACTGCAGAAAATGGGAGAAAAATTTTGGGAAATTTTTCTGAGCCCCAACAAAAATGACCAGTCATGAAGAAATCTGTGAAAATGAGACTGTCATGGTGTGACTAAGTAAACGACTAACAAGACTAAGGTAGGCTATGTGAGAAGTTCAGATGTGACTGTCCCTGGTACTGTGCACTTATTCACAATCCATGTTGATTTTGAATATTAATTTTACATAAAGAAGTAGGTATGTTTCTTTATGCAAACATAATAAAGGATGGAAAATTGTGCATCAGGTGTACCTCATGGTGAGGCAATGAAGTAAGAACCACAAGGTGTTCCTACTGTGTGCAATGGTGATGAACATAGTAGGAGGAGATTAACTGTAACATAACTAACCTTTCTTTCTTTCTTTCTTTCTTTCTTTCTTTCTTTCTTTCTTTCTTTCTCTTTCTCTCTCTCTCCTTCTTTCCTTCTTTCCTTCTTTCCTTCTTTCCTTCCTTCTTTCTTTCCTTCTTTTTCTTGTTTTCAGGCTGCTGTTTGAGCTACAAAGCCCTAGGAATGGCATCTGTCCAAACAATGGTTGTTACAAGGTTTGCATTACATAATGTAATTAAAATGGAAGAATCTTTTAGACTGCCTTTCTTAGGACATAAGCCAAAGTAGTAACTCCTTGTGATGGTGGGAAGATGCCATTCCACCAGGAACACGTGCGGCTCAGCAGCAGGAGGCTCCACACAGCAGTCGACTATCATTATAGCTGTGCATTATAGCTGTGCTTCTGGAAAGGATCGGGGAAATCTCCTGCCAGGAAAAAGGTGCGTCTGGGAAAGAGTAAGCTACATATTATTTCACTTTAGGTCCTGTAAAAGCTAACCCACTACTCTTTGAAGACCAGTACCTGTATTTATGTTAGTGGTATAATACAGGGAGACCTGTAGGCAATTAGCCTACATTCATCGCATAATCACAGCTGTTGAAGGCTTACAAACTAGTAAAACATTAGTGAGGAAAGCAAGTATCTAAACATTTTAGAGCTATTTAATCTAATTTTGACTGGATCTGGTAACCTAACTCAACAATTAGATGCTGCTGCTGCAGAAGTTACGGTTATAGAGGCTAAAACCAGAGAGGTCCTCTCTTTCATGCTGATTATCCAAGTTAAGTAATCAAACCAGAAGTTTTAATTGGCATATCAGTTGGAAAAGTCATGTCAAGTCACTTCTGGCATTTCAGGTCACAAGCACTCATAGGAATATCTTTCATATGTTTGGTCTCTCAGAGAATTCTCAACATGTGTCACCTGGTGTGGGTGGAATAGAGCAGAAGATAATGCATTCTGGTATCGTGAGGCCATCACAATCCACATTAGCTGAGATGCGGAGCTCTTCCATAATTATCTGTATTTACAGAAGCATATTTTGATGAAAGAAATACATTTTCAGCCAAATATACAGGATATTTGAGGTGAAGTTGAAACAGTGGTAGTTTCACACATTCCTTTCCCAACTGTAAGCAACCCTCCTGGTGCAAGATGTTATTTTGCCTACTGTGATTACTCACTGCATCCATATGGTGAGTAAACATACACCCTTTATTTTTGGTAACAGAAGAAACAGTAAGCTTAGTAATGCACGTGAATGTATGGAGCCATATCATCTATTGAAAAATAGCAAAAAGATTATCTAGAAGGGAAATACATGTGTATTTAGTTTCTCTTCCACTTGAAAGAGTGTGAGGCTATTGGGGTAAATTAAGTTCCACCCATGGTGTAAAACTGGGGCAGGCAAGGAGAAGTTCAGGCCAAATATGCTGGCATAGTTTAACATAGTGTCAGTCTAGAAGAGAGGCTGTTGATCCTCTGATCATTGCTAGAATATAGTGTAATGGTTCCTTTGACACCTTTGTCTTTTATTTCATCAGTATGTAGTACATGACATTTTGTACTCGTGAAAGGTGCTGAACTGACAGGCCTTGAGACTGAAGTCTTCTCTTTGTACACATATCAGACGATACATAGACAAACACAGCATCCCCTCTCTGCCTCTTTCTCTGTCTTTCCTACACTTCAACTGCTTTCTCGCTGCAGCTTTCTCATATGACCACCATTTGAAGTGAAAACATCGTCCGATCTCTGCAGTTACTGTTTGCTGCTAATATTACCAGGAAGGCTGCTTGCCCTGAGTGAGTTTTGTGGGTTTTTTTGTGATACAGAAATGTATTTCCATGAATTTAAGTAATTCCAGCTCATTTCATGTGGGTCACAAACTGTCCATTAGGCTGTAATATCTTTAGGTTACCAGTGACCCGAACTAGACTTGATCTGGTAACCTATAGCACAGGTGAAATGCTCCATATCCTATTTCCACTCCTGCTCGTGTATGAATTGTTCAGTATAAGGTTAATCATGCATACAAGAGAATTTTTTTCTCTGAAGTGTACAGTAGAACTGTGTTTTTGTCCTTTCAGTCTGTTTGGAGCAGACATAGGGGATTATGAATGGGCAAAGTAGAAATTACAGTTAAGAAATTTGTGTTTTTATTCGCACAGCACAGAATTCCCACTGGGAATATTGGATCCACCATGCAGATCAGAGAGAACAATTTTGCCTGCAGTATGGACTTCCAATGGTTTTACCATTCTTGCACTTAGGGGGAGAAGAATGTAGTGGAAGGAGTTAATGTCTCCTCTCAATTTTTAATAATGTGACCTTACAGTGAAACAGAAAATATGAAACAACCCACATTCAGGACCAAAAACTTGCAAAACTTAACTTCAAAATGTATATTTAGTTTCTGAAGTTGGAATTTTCCCCATATATTTTCCAAAGACATATTTTATGTTTGTGTATCATCTACTTAAAAATAAAATAGTGCAAGTTTGGAAAAAAAAAAGTTGCAGTCCTCAGATAAAACCCCACACATAATAAATCTATAACTTTCATACAATTTGCATTGAGCAGCAGAATAACTTGGGGTGGGATGGTGGTGGTGCAGGCAGAAAGTACAAAATTCCCGGAAAGCAGCTTTCTGACCAAAATTTTGGGCAAGATCTCTTTTGGTTTTTTTTTACATCACTTTAAATCTTTTTGCTCTCTCAAATTGTTTCTTGGTATGCAGAAATGTATTCCCCTCTTTTCAAAAGGTTTGCTATGTAATTAAGGCTTTGGTTACTTTTCACCAGATGTTGCAAATTATTTAATTTTTTTTTCAAAGAATATGTAAAGGGAATACACCTTGTACAACTTGTTAATAGTCTTGTAAATTATTGAACAAAACCAGCAATATAAAAAAAATGTATACGTGTTTGTTTGAAAGACTGAAAAAGAACAGGTTTTTCTTAATTATCTTTACCTCTACAATGACATAGGATGAGTTTAATATTTTTAGTAGTAGCATCATATTCCTATTCCACTTACTCATACAAGGAATCATATGAACATAGACTTAAATTATTTTTGTCAGGACTGCCTTTGCATTAAGGATGTGTTTAGTGATTAAGGGTAAAAAACTGCCCCCTATCATTTTTCACACTTGCATTTACTTATACTTTCAAACTTGTCTTAGCTAGATCAACTAAATTTTCCCTGAAAGATTGGGAACATATACAGCCTCACTCAGTCACAGTCCAGAAGGAATTTAGTTATTTCAAGAAGTCTCATTACACCAGATCCTTCTATTGCCTCTTGTTATTTATCTTTCAGTACTATCACCTTTTACTACCCTTTCTTCTTCCTTAATTCAAATTAATAAAGTCCTGCAGTGAATGATTCTTCAGTTCCTTTGAAATTTCTTTTGAAAGAGTGAGAAGTCCTCAAAAATCACAATACTCATAAAATGGTTGAGGGAGAAAAAATCCTTTATTCTTTCCTCTAGACTTCAGTGACACTGTGAAGTTTCACATAATTTGCAGACTGCATCTCATAAAATACTGGCAAAATTTATTCAATTCAAATTAAATAGATGTAGCACAGAGTAATCTTTCTCTATTAAATATGTCACTTTTTGCAATTGTTTCTTAATATCCCGCACAGCTTCCATCTAAGATTAGCACTTTCTTTGCTGCCACAGTTTCACTAACCTACTGAATTATTCACTGAAGCATAACCTTCAGATATCAGGTTAGAAAGACCTTGATTATGGCAGGAAGTGAACTGTATAAACCATTTTTCTTTAAAAGAAAATTTCTCAGTATAGAAAAGTCTGAAATGAGATAAGTATTAAATGTGTGTAAAAATTAAGTTCATAATTGATAGGAATTTAGTCAGCTGTGACATTCCTGTATTTTGTTTATAATAATGTACAATAACATTCTAGGTACCACTTAATAGTGTAAAGCCACGTGCATTTTCATGGTGCTTATTTAAAGTACAAACCAGGGTATCCGTGTTGGTCTCTGCTGTTAAAGTAGAGCTGTGGAACCTCCCACGCAGAATTAACATACTGGACAAAGAGTATTTACATCCAATTCCTGATTTTGTCCCATTGCCTGAAAATTACTTTTAAGGGTGTGTCAGCCCCAGAAACCATGGCGACAGAGTGGAAGGCTTCCCTACAGCAAACCACTGGTTTTGACCATTACTTTGTGCCAGTCCACTGTTGAAAGGTCATTTGAACACCTACCAAGGAGACAACAGCTTCAGGAATGCTTCCTTTGTGGGGGTTGAAATAGAGACTCACCACTCGCTTGTCTGCTTCTCATGACCTGTCCAATGGCACCCAGGAGCTGAAACATAATTGTGAAGTTTAACAGGCTTTTAGAGGTACTATGATAGCAAAATGTCAGGGCAAACAACAATCTACAAATTATTCTGCTAGTCAAGCGTACAAATTTTCATAATGATTTGACCTAGAATAGGAACAAAATGTGTTTTCCTAACATGGGTGATAACTGCATAATTATGCAACTGATTCTGCTAATATTATTAGCCTTATGTTGCTTTCCCAGATGTCAGAAAAATGGCACAGAAGGAGAAAACAGGTGGTAAGATTCTTGGATGTTGCATATTAGTGCAGTCCATAACAGAATTTTCTGTGTAGATTTGTTGACCGCAGTTTGAAGGACAAAAACACGACCATGCTGCACAAGGATTTAATGTTTTGGGTGTAGCAGGGGCTTCAGCAAATTTTGTGCTGTGCCGTGAAATGTTCAGTTCCTGAGATGTGTTTAAATCTCTTGTTTCCTGATTTCTGTCTCTCTTTCTCCTAGTGATATTTGTGGTTTGTAGGGCTTTTCAAACATGTGAGGGTGTTATTTTGGGTAGCTAAGTTTGTATTGAATGATTATGTGAGTTCACAAGTCAGGTATCATTTTAAAAGTCATACAAGTACTGCAAAGGATACTCTTGGTTTAACAAACTACTGAAAAAATATATATGCCCAGCACTTTTCAAGAGCCCTTACGCCCTTACACAATAAGAAGCATTTAAAAGCAGTGGGGGAAGTAATAAAAATTAGGTTGATACTGTGAGTATAGAGATAATTTTTTTCTTTATGTTTTAATGTATATTATGCATACATACATCATAAGAACGCATACAGCCATGTATCCTTGTATACGTTTATTTAATAATTCAAATTTTTATTTATTCTGTGTTTATTAAATAATTACTCCTTTGACAAAAAGATCTGAAGCTGTGACATTTGAATTGCAGACCAAACAACCGTGTGAAAGAATTAAGCTTCCTATATGGGAAAGAGGCTAAAATGTGTATTTAGGGAAATTGATCATTTTGGACTTAGAAATACATGTTGGGAGTCACTGTGGGCATGACTTAGTGTATACTGTTTATTTCAGTTTAACTGCATCCACTGAAACTGCCTGGGAATTGCATTGAGAGGGCTTGCAATTCTTTAGTTCCTGCATTTTTGCCTTTTAGTAAGGTTTGCTAGAAATCTTGTCAGACTTAAAATAATTGGAAGCAAAGTACAAAATCAGCACTGAAAATGGAAGTTGTATAAAACAGAAAAGATTGTGGTAGTGGTTCCTCCAATAAAATAGACAAAATGAACATTTCATTATGTGCCTGGACGTTGCATGATAATCTGAAACCCTGATTAAAAGGAATGCTATTAAATTGATTTTTTACTTTCTTTTTTTTTTCTTTTCCCAATTAATTGATCTGCCATCAAGCCAGCAGAAAGGTTGTGTAATCTGAGGCAAGCTACCTTTGTTTGATTTTTAACTTCTCTCTTTCATGGGAATGTTCTGAAGAAACACCTGGCCATTAACATGTAGGAAATTTGCCTTTAGTGGAGTGATAGGAGAACCCAAAAGATGACAAAAAACTGTTGTCTCTGAAATGGCTTTACTAATTTCTGATACTCATATGCACTTTTGCAGAATCCTTTAGAGTTGGAAACAATAGAAATAAAATCTCTGGTGAAAAATGGAAAAGTATTACATCAAAACTTGCTTTTCATGTTAGGAATTTGTGTAATTGATGGACAAGTGTGGACTTCGAAGTGTACACTTTCTTCAGATTTGTAGGCATTTGGAAGGTTAATAGCAGACATATGTTGCATTGGTTGCCACTGGCAACCCCTGTGATTTGGGTTGGGTTCAAACAGCCATTCAACCCCACTTGTCCCCACTCGTTAATTCCCAAAGCTAGCCATGCAGATTGTTTTGGGGGATGACATTTCACATGTGTGTCTAGTTGTCTCTTCTGTATGTATTTATCTAAACGTTTATATTTATTCCATCACCACATCACACGAGTGTGAATGAATCTTGGCTGACAACTTAGCTGTAAGGAATGGAGAGGGATATTATCTTCCCCTCTTAACAAAGAGTGAACTAAGATTTTAAGACTTACAGAAAGTTTCAAAGAAAACAGATATCATTGCTGGGTATTGCTGCTGAAGTGTCTGAGGCTTTATCTGCTTTTCCTTTTTTTTCTTGTGTCCATACAGAAACATGCCTGAGTCTTCTGTGCCAGTGGCTCCTTTGGATTGCTACCAGGGGTCATATGTTGGTTTTTGGAAACAGCTTTGGGATTCCTAACTTTTGTTATAACAGGTTTTTTGTATGATGGCATTCAGATTTTTAAGCATATGTGTGTTTCTGTGTGTGCATATTTGTTATTCTTGGAATTGTTAAATATTCACTGTCAGCACGTATTCATATACAGACATTTTTTGTGATAAATTGCATATACTATTTGCCGAGCTACTTCAGGATCTAGTTGTAGTTACACTGTGGAAGTGGAAGCTGTTTCAAGAAAAATCTGTGGTTTTTTCCTCCTTAAACAGCTCATAGGTACCTTCTCCAGTCATAATGGGATTGGAAAAGGACTTGTGAAGCCATGCCCCAAAGTAGACAAACTGCACCCAGGGAGATCTAAAATATTATCCAGATAGCATGAAATGGAAATACTTTTCAGACATTGCTAAGCAGCTTGGGTAAAATAAAAAGAAACCTCTGAACCATACTTTGTGTCCACACTTAGTCCAGTCTTGTACTTAGTACCTATAGTGGTCCCTTTCCCTCCTGCCTACACTGCCTCTCCAAAGCTTGGCTCTGTTGCTAGGTTGTGCAATAGAAGGGAAGAAGCAAATGTGAGGCTGTGTGCAAATTTGTTAATGGTAGTTTTCAAATCTTCGATCGTGGTCTGCAGGAGAAAACGCACAGTCATTGCTAGACTGTTTGAAACGGGTGCTGTTGTTCTGATTGAGGTATTTATTCAGCACAGCTTCAAACATTTCCTTTTGATGGCTCATCCTTTCTGTGGCACATTCCTGAAAGTGCATGGTTTAGCCTATTGGACAATCACATGGAAAAGTGATTTTTAGAAGTAATGAGGAATATAAGATAATAGTTATAAATACAATTTACTGTTATATGTCAAGACTTCCTCAGTCCCCAGAGATCTGTTCAGTATAAGAATGATAAAATAGCTGCACAGAGGTGGAGTCTAGCCACCCTCTTCAGAGTCCTGCATGTAGCTGTTCTGGCTAAGGGGTTTCTGGTAAGCATCTCTTAAATTGTGAAATTGTTCAGGACCAGTTAGAGGTAGATTACATGTATAGTGAGGGATTTGCACAAACAGATGCTAATGTTTCTAATGTAAAGTGATGTATTATTTTTCTGAATGTAGCTTGAGGGGCTCAGTGAGGACCACAACAGGTTTCAGAGCCCTATGTACACCCAAATGGCACCCTTTAAGAGAGGTAATCTCTCCTTTCTCCTAAATAGGGGAAGGTGTGAAGTGAACCCTCTGCTCTCTGGCATGAGCTGCTGCTGGCATCCATCTCCTGCTTCCTCCCACCCTGTACTATCATCTCAAATATATCTGCACTACAGTGAAGTTCTCCTGTTAACAAGCCAAGAAGACTCAACTTCAGATCAGGAAGCCACTGTAAATATATTTTATTGAGTTGTGCTGAGAAAAAACCAAAACTGGAAAAGCTGTTTCCCAGACACATGAAATGGAGGTGATCATGAGACAATGGTGAAAGAAAAAGGTCACAAAGAACACTGTGTAGAGCTTAAAAAAAAAGAAAAAAAAAAAGAAAAGAAAAATCGGAATAATAAAGGTGGGAATATATATTTAATATTTTAAAGATTGCAAGAAAAGGGAACTGATGGAGGTAGATTCAATATTTACAAATGTGAGTGAAAAATTAATTTGGAAGGAAAATACACCAAAGGGGCTATGGAAAGGAAACTAGTAGGAAAGGAGGAAGGAGGGGGTGAGCAGGAGAAAGGACTGAGGGAAGAACAAAAGAAAGAACAAAGAACAAAACCTGTCTTACTCTGCAGTTATTGTATTTTGGCGATAAATATTTGCAGGTGGTTACAGTAGTTATTTCCCCACTTCTCCTCCCCTTTTTCCTTTCAGAACCAGCTCACAAATCAGTAAAATCTCCAAAATAGATGAAACTCTGAAAAAAAGTGAGTTCCCTGTCTAAAAGCACAGCAGTGTCTCCCCAACACCCCCATCACTGTAATGATGTTTTCCTCTTTCTCAGTGCTGGGAGGCACATGGAACTGACCCGTCCTCATATTACACTAAACTTGAAGCAGCCTCTCTCTTTTACAAACAAACAATGAACACAAGTTTTTCTTTAAGCTTATTCACAGATCCTTGGCTTGTTGCTCCTTGCGTGCTAATGTTTTCATTTGCACTTGGCATTTTTTAGCGTGTTTGTGCAGTTACAATTTCTGTGCACACTAATAGTAATGTACAAATGTGAAATGTTTCTGGGAACTTGGCCCATTTCAGCCACTGGCACAACTCTGTGCCCGCAGGGTGGTCCAGCCTTCCTCCTTCTCTGTCTGCTGGGAGCCTTGGGGCTGTGAATATCTTTCTTTTTTTGCTGTGCAGGTTCCAAAGGAAATCAGAAAACGTTTGCAAGTGCATCTCTCGCATATTTCTATCATTTCTCTGATAATCTTTGCTTGTGGTTGTGCTGCATTTAGCGTATGGCGGTGGCAGTTTCACCTGCCCACTTTTATGTGTCATTAATTGTCACCATGCTACCGTGTCTGTGTAGACAAGTCTTCACTGAGAGCAGCTTCGGCATCATGTCTGGGCCTTGTAAATCTTGGCAACAGAGCTACGCACGCTGCAAAGGCTTTGTGACAAAATAGAAAAATGACAATTAATGATGGCTGAATTCGGGAGAGGGAGGAGGAACACGCTTTGGTCGTGTAGAAAGATGCATTTAGAGGCTTTCAAGCATGAGACAACACTTTATGTTTCAGGCTACAGTTTTAAAGCCTGATAGAGAAACCCCCTCGTCCAGCAGAGCTCAAAGCCTGCATTAATATCTACCATTTGCAGAGCCTCCCTACTTTGTCGGGGGCTAATTTTCTTCTGGTGGGAACATCACTAGATGATTGAGGTATTATCGCTTTGAAAAGAACCTTAATCGTGTGATCAGTCTATAAACTAGATTTTCCTCAGTGTGAGCTGGGGTGGTGGGCCTGGCCCCCTTGGCTTCAGGGGAACCAGTCACTTCAGTAAGGTTTTACATGGTCTAGACTTTGGTTTTAAGAATAAATGCTTTATTTTCTGCCAAATGTACAATAAGAGTTAATCTCAGTAAATTATTCTGAGCTTTGAAAATGCTAAAAATATATGTTCATTTAATGTGCAGGAGTTTTGTTTACAATGGGCATTAAACAGAGAGAATGTCAGTGTAAGAAGAGGTGGACTTAATGGGTTAAAAACTGTGTAAATGTTACTCTAGTTAAATTACAGCTTGTTGTTCAGATGAATACTCTCCACTTCTCATATAGCTTTAAATTATGGACAAATGCTTGCAATTGTGAACTACCTACATTGTGGCTGCCTGTTCCCAGGCTTCATCAACCCTAGCTGTCCAATGGGATTACTGTAAGCTTTCACGGCAGTCTGCCAGCCACTGATCAGAAATTCATATCCCTGGATGTTAGATTGCTCTCTTTATTCCATCCTTGTGATGGCTGTGATTGCTGTCATGGTGTTAGGTTAGAAATTAGCATTTTGTGGCCCAAATTTTGCCATCCAGAACATAATCAGAAAAAAGAGGGGGGGGGGGGGGGCAAGAAATAG